>PVLD010003326.1:0-88708 GCA_004027595.1 Dinomys branickii | reverse complement strand
TTGACTGTTGCATGAACATTTAGCTTATATTTACATTATCATGCATTACAATATTGGTTACATAGTGTGCTGAGAGGCTTTGTTTGACAAAACATTCTGTTTCACTCTGGTACATTTGAAAATCAAAAATTACTTTTAGAACTTCACAACTGAAGATAAAAGTGTGATGTGCTTCTTAATAACTTATTTTTCCTCTGCACATAATATAGAAACATTTAAATTAGGTATATATAGATAAAAACAGTTTTACTTCCCTGTCAAGTAGGTGATGATTTTGGTTTGTTTTATTTATTTATTTTTGTTGAAATGAACACTTCTTTTATCCCACTTTGAACACAATATGTACTCTTTTTAATCACGACAATTATGTTATTCTTCTTAAAGGTTTTTAGAGATCGGTCAGCTTATGATACAAAATACTAAAAACTTATTAATATAGGCATGTCTCTGGAGGAGATATCAATTACTCATCTGTTTTTCTTGCATTGATATGTCATTGTAATCAAGGCAGAGAATGCCTGGAGTTTGTTTTGATTTGTTTCACTGTTGGTTTAAATTTACCACCCATGGTTATCCAAAATATATAAAAGCATGTGGGTTTGGTATGTTTGTTTTGCTGTCATATTGTAACAATGTGCAAACATAACTGTACTTAGTCTTTAGGATCAGACAGATCTAATGTCATTTAGTCTTTTACTAACAATATCAGAAAACATTCAAAAAAGTTCTTTTCCCAACCTGTCATTGCCATAAGTTGATAGCTGCACCTTTTGCATAGTTGACCACCCACTGAAGCCAAGGCACGTGAAACTGCTGTCCACTAAAATGGGCCTGAAAGTCACATGGGACCCACCAAAAGATACTACCAGTAGACCTGTGGAGCATTACAACATTGCCTATGGGAAGTCACTGAAAAGTCTTAAGTACATCAAAGTGAATGCGGAGACATACTCTTTCCTTATTCAGGATGTGGGTAAGTGACACTATGATCTTGTTCCCAGTCAGAATTAACTGTGCACCAACATTCTCAGTTACCTGCTTAGGATAACTATTTGTGAGGCAGAGTGGCTGGGCTTGAGATACCAGCGATTTTTCGGGAACCAGTAATCAACTTGTGAGTCTCATCATGAGACTATTGGTTAGTGGGCTTATTCTTTTCCTCAAGTTTCTCATCCATGTATTTGAACTAAGTACTCTGCTCTTCAAATTGAAGTAGCAAACATTTTTCAGTTTCTGAATGTGCTTTGGAAAATATATTGGTCCTCTCTTTTTGTTCTGGCTGACCCTTGAACAACATAGGTTTGAACCAATGGGGTCCATTACACATGGGTAGTTTTTAGAGATTTTGCAATGACTTGAAAAAACTTGCAGCACAACCACAAAGCTTAGAGATATCAAAAAATTAAGAAAAAGTTGAATATTTCGTGAGTTCATAAATATAGGTAGATAATAATCTATTAGCATTTACTATCATAAAATGTGCACAGAGCTATAAAGGGTTGAAATTTACCAAAACTTATGCACAAATTTACAACTGTATACAACACCCTTTTCAGTGGAGAGAAGTGTGAACAAAGGTAAAGATGAGATATTAAATCATAATTACAGAACTCTGCAGTGCCACCTGTTCTGTCCCACCTCTTGGTGGTATGCAGTAAGCTCAAGTGTTGGAAAATACTCACTTAAAATGCTCCCATATGATGATTTTCACTTCTTCACTAAATTGTATGTCACAGAAGAAAGTGATTTTTGGTCCTTGCTTATCTTCCATTATTATATGTGTATATATACACATAACATATGACACGTGTGTTACTCAACTGCTTATGTTATCAGGAAGGTTTCAGGTCAGCAGCAGTTTCTTGGAAAACTTTTGGGAAGAAAAAGTTATATGCAGCCTTCTGATTGCACAGAAGTTGGTGCCCCCAATCCCTGAGTTGTTCAAGGATCAACTGTAAAATATCCTTATAGAGGTGTGTATAGAATGTCATGCTTGGCCACATCCAGTTAAAGGTGTAACCTTTATGCCCATTTGCATTTTATTTTAAGTTGATTCTGGAAGTTAAATGTATTTAAAAATCTTGTCTCCGTGTATATTGTTTTGTAAGTGCAGGTGCAGGTGGTTTTGGATTTAGGCTGTGGTTGCTTCCTCTTTATCTTATCTCTTCTACTTTTGATTCCTATAGCTTGAAACTACCTTGATTCAGCCACCATGTTGGGAGCCAATCATTCAGTGAATCATGAGAACTCACAGAGGTCAGCGTAGAGAAAAACAGGTGCCCTTTGTACCATGTTAGTATTCTGATCCTTCAGTGGATCATGACCAGCTCGTGGCTCCTCAACATGGACCTAAGCTGCAGCCCTTCACCTCCTGCGCAGCAGTATTAATTTTTTTTTTCGGAGTAATGGAGTAGAAAGTTTATAAAAGGGAAATAAGGGAGGCTAGGTTCCCTTTCTCCTGACTTCAGCTGCATTTCTCTGAATCTCTTTCGGGGCCTCTCCAAGCCCAGCTGTGAGGTTAAACGGAGATTCCATCAGACTGAAGGCATGAGTAGGGTCATATTTACTCAAGGTTTGGGTTATTATGATTGCTGCAGACAGGAAAAACAGACAAAAAGAGAGGTGTAGAATTCACTAAAAAGCAAATAGTGTCTCCCAGTCAACTGTTTGCATTAACTGTATGGGTCTCAGAGACATATAGATTACATTTTTTTGAAATACAAATACCCTCTCAGTGAAGAGAACACCTGGTGAAGCATGGCTTTGCCTTCTCTCCGAACCTGGAGCTTTTTTCCATTAGTCCAGCAGCTTGTGCCAAACCTCACGTTCCACCAGGCCCTGCAAGTGTCACAGATGGTGCCAGTCCAGTTACTGGTCCTTTTACTCAAGCTTGAGAGCTGAGTGAGATTTTGTTGAAGGATCACTCACCACTTAGAGAAATGTTATCATTCTGCCTTTGACAGAACTCTTATCCCACCAACCCTTCATCCCCTACAATGGTTACAAACTTTCATCTCTTCATGGAATTGGCAGCTCATCTACCTGTCAGAAGATAAAAATGCATTTTGAGGAAAGCCAGTGCTACTAGAGATTTGCTTTTCAAATGTGCAAATTCAGGGTGTGCTCTTTTTGAACCATGGTGTCTTGATTTCCCTTTGAATTCCAACATTAGGAGCTCAGCTAAAGACACTACTGCTATTTGACCTTGACTCCGAGAGAAAAGTTAAAAAAATAAATAAATAAAGCCCAATTATTGCAAGCTTTCAGAAAAATATTTGTTTTAGATTTTTTTGAAATAGTAAAAAATAACCTGCACCCATAGCCTGGGGGATATTTTACTGTAAAAAGAATCATAAAGGTTTATGAAGAGTTCCCATGTGCTATATTTTATAAATCACACTGACATTTTTCCCTCTGGAGATTTCCATTTGGAGTTTCCATGGAGAAATAAACTATCTCTTACAGTTTTTGACCTGTATCCAGTACCAATTATCAGACAAAAGTCCCCATCCCTTACATTGAGTTCACATTAAAAACTCTAAAATCTCCTTTATTGTTTTATTATAAATCCAGATTTGTCACACATTCCATATACTTGTACTAAGTAAAATTTGTTTTCTTTAGGTCAGGTGTGTTTCAGTTGCATAAAAATGTTAGTGATTTTAGTAAAAAATAAAAAGAAAGCTATTATTAGACTTGTCACTTAGGTAAGATTTTCATATATGGCTATAACCAGAATAAGGACATGGTTAGTGAATCAAATTGTGTCATTCTTGGAGATTTGAAACAGTGGCTTGATATAAACCATGTGTTTCAGAGCCTGGGGTAGTGTACTTTGTGCTGGTTACTGCAGAAAACCACAGTGGAATGAGCCGTCCAGTTTACAGAGCTGAAAGTCCACCTGGTAAGTCTTGTCTAGAGTTTGGAGGCTGTCGTTTTGGTACTTAGGTTGGGAGAGACCTACCTCCTTACTTCTTGAAGTCAGTATAAACTTAGAATTGCTAAAAGATTCTTGAAAGAGAGTATTTTAGACTCATAGCAAGCCAAAGGATGGAAAAGTAGGAAAGACTTAGTCCTCTTTTAACAGTAGTTGTAATGTAGATCATAAGCATTTTGCCTGAGCTTTTTAGTACTCTCTAAAATAAATGTTTTGCAGAAGACCCAAAATACATATTGTCCCTTAAGCCTGAGCAGATACCCTTGAAGACTATTGGCAAAGATCATTTACCTAATCATTAAGGATGCACTGAAATATGGAAAGTCCAATCATCCTTGTTTCTAACTATCAAGTTGCATTTTCCTAATTTAGGAGGTGAATGGATCAAGATTGATGGTTTTCCCATTAAGGGTCCAGAACCATTTAATGAAACCGTCACAGGTATTACTTGCTCATTTGGTTCATGTCTTCATTGAAGCAACATCTTGCAAGACGGATGTGCTTCTGTCACACACATATGCTCACAAACTTTCATTTTGTTTCATCGCTAAACTAACACACATGCCACACGGTCTTGGTCCATTAGCATTTTGCTTGCTCTGAGCCATTGTCACTCATTTTGTGTTGCTCCATTGTGTCTTCACTGGTGAAGTGTCTGTGTTTATATTTGGGGAGACTGTCATTCTGTTGCCAGGCAAATATGGTGGTTGAGATGGTAGTACTGGCCTGATGAGGATTTTTCCAACTCTTTTACCTGTGAGGGGCATAAATAAATGGGAACCATAAAATAGTGGCTTGTGTTGGCTAATATGGTGCATCAAGTCTTGTTCTTTTTCTGATAACCTGGGAGTATTTTGTGATATGTTAGACACCCCACCTTCCATCTCCTCTCCATATTTGTATATATGTGTGTTTTATCACTTGGATGTTGATGTCTGGTCATGCTGTTTTACTTATCAAGAGAAGTGTTGACATTTCTTGTATGTTGTTTCTTGACTATATTTAACTGATGGTGAAAAAATAATGCACAATGCATAAAGTTATTTCAGAATGTGTTCAGGCAGTATCCCGGAGGCAATATGGGGAGGAGCTATGTTTTATTTCCAAGTACCGTGTGTATAAGTACATCAATCTGGCGTTACTGTTGAGAGGAAGGTGAGTATGTTGGAACTAAGGGCCATAGTATGCTCCTCAGGTTAGTTTTCCTGCTTTAGATATTTCTCAAACTCCTTTTTACATAAAAAAATGGTCGAAGAACAGAGTAATCAGCAAAAGAAAACGGCTTTGGGGAAAGGTGGTATGTTCTTGTTAGGGCGTGTTGGCATTGAGATGACTGTAGGGTACTGCAATGGACTTGTAGGTGATTGAAGATGAGAGAATGGAAGTTGGAAGAGAGAAATGAGAGATAGACATGGATTTAGGAAGCATGTTGTAGAGTGAGAATTAAGTAGGAGAAGATGAGGGGAGAGAGAGACAGAGAGAGAGACAGACAGACAGAGACAGAGACGGAGAGGAGGCCAAAGATCCAACTTGGAAAACACTCCTCTGCCATCTAAAGGGGTAATGTTTCAAGACTCCTAAGAGATACTGAAACCACAGATAATACTGAACTCTATAATATGTACTTATCTATGATAATGTCTAAGTTATTAAATCAGCATAATAAATGAACTCCAATAACTAGTGATAAAATAGTTATGACTACACCTTATAATACAAATTATGTCAATGTGACCTCCTTGCCCTTTCTCAGAATAGCTTACTGTATGGTATTCATCCTTTCTCTTGTGACAATGTGAGATGTGGTGCATATACAATGAGGTGAATTAAAGTGGATGATGAAGGCATTGTGTTGCAGCATTAAGCTACTACATAGGTGTTACTTGGACAAAAGTGCTATGGATACTGTGACAGTTGATCTGATGCACTAGAAGCTACTAAGTGACTAACAAGAGTGTAGCATATTTACCAGGGCTATGCTAGACAGAGGGATGATTCATGTCCTGGGCAGGATGGAGGGAGATGGCATGAGATTTCATCACTGTGCAGACTAGTACACAATTTAAAACTTGTATTTATTTATAGAATTGTCCATTTAATATTTTGGGCCATTGTTGACTGTCAGTAACTGAAACCAGGAAAGAAAAGAAGTGGTAGAGAGACTACTGAACAACTAAGAAATGTGCAAATAGGAAAGGATGTTTATTTCAGAGGTGTTTACTCCTGAATACACACACACAATCAGACATACATAAATATTTGACTGACAAATGTACGTGCCTTGTATTTGAGTCTTATATTTTGTATTATAAGGGATCATTTTGTTTTTATAACCTTCCTGATAAAGATTTCTTTATGGTATGGTTTTGGAAGAAGTAACTTTCTTGCTTTTTCATTGGTAATTATTTTCTCAGTTTAATGGAAACGCGTGCATGTGTGAGGGTGTGTAGCAGGTGGACACACACGTGTGCATGTGACCTTTCTGAGGCAAGCGTGACAGAAGTTCTGTGGGCCAAGGATTGGAGACAATCGTGCTCCAACTCACTGTTGCTTTCCTATGCCGTGAGGCTATTTAAACTCCCTCTGTAGAGGTGTTTGCAGGCTTTCGTTGCCAAAGCGCTCTGCTATAGTATACTGTGCCCCACTTGTTGTGTAACATGATAGAAAGGTTCTAGAAGAAATTGCTAGCTGAACCCATTTAAGCATATGATAAAGGATAGCACTTTAAAAACAAAGCCAAACTAACCATGAATATCTAGGCTTCCTAGACTTGGTTAAAAATGTTTCAGGGAAAAAAATCACATTTCGTTGTTAATGACAATAATGATAATTTATAAGAAATTGTCATTAAATTATTGACATATATGTATAAAGTTTTTGAAACTTGGAAAATATGCCATGTTCTTGTTCTGAGTAGTTAAATATATGATAGTTTTATCAAACTAAACTTATTCAGAAACTCACAAGAAGAGATTTGTCCTAAAAAATGCAACATTAGCATCAGCACCTGGCATGAGACACAGAGGGCTTTGTTAGCGCACCTGTTGGTATCTCTGTTCTTCTAGAGCTTTCTCTGAAGCCAGGTGGAATCAATACATTTATTTTACTGGAAGCAAGGATTTCAGTTAAAATTTCATATTTCCCTTTGCTGCATTAAACCTATTTGGACCAAATTATCTTTACTTAAAAATAGAAATTCTGTTACTTCATCCAGTTCTTCAGTGCCTGTTGTTTCCCAGGTGCAGATTCTTGTGCTAGAAATGCATAGGGAACAAGGTGAACAAGGACTCACCTGATCCAAACTCATATCTTCTAGAGGGAAAGAAAACCAATAAATGAAAACAGCGCAAACAAGCTACTGGGTTACTGGGGCAGCCATAAGAAAGTACCACAGACTGGGGTGGGTGTGGGGCTTAAATAACAGAAATTTGTTTCCAAAGGATCTGGAAGGTAGAAGCCCAAGACCTAGGTGTTGGCAGGGTTGGTTCCTCTGAGGCCTCTCTCCTTGGTTTCTAGAAGGCTGCCTTCTCACTGTGTCCTCACATGGCCTTTCCTCTCTGAGTATGCATCTTTGATGTCCTTGTGTGTCCACATTTCCTGTTTTTATAAGGACAGCAGTTGGATCAGATTAGGGCCCACCTTAATGGTCTCACTTTATTACTTCTTTAAAGACCCTAACACCAGATATTCTCTCATTTTGAGGTTACCTGAGGTTAAGACTTCAGTGTATGAAGTTTTGGAGGGAGAGGGGGACACAGTGAAGCTGAAGACATTATTGCAAATTATTTGAAAAAATATGCTGCACTGTGATACAGAACAAGCAGGTGGGGGAATTAGGATTTGGGGAGACTGGTGACAACATAGTGGCACCCAGGTGGGGCAAAATAGGGACCATAGTGGGAACTCATGTGAGAAGGATAAACAATGTTGGGGAACGCTTGAGGTGAGCGGGACTTAAATGACTCTGACTGGACACTCACCCAAATACAAGAACTGTCAGGACTCAGCAATGAGAGACCAAGCAGAAATGCAACTTCAGGGTGGAAATTTTGGCTTTCTCTTATATAGCTCATCTCCTACCCCTGGTCAGAAAGTTTTCTTTGTATTTAATGTAGAATCCCACCTATTAGGCTGTAAACTAGGATCATCCTGTTTTGTCCTCAGGGAAGAAATGTCACAAATCTTCACCTATTGGAATGTTATTATCTAGCATTTCTCCAAGCTGTTCTTTGGTGAGTTTTGTTAACTTCTTTCTGTATGAATCTGGAGAAACTTGGTCATGCAGACTCAGGTCCAGGGGTCAAGACAAAGACATGTCCCAGCTTTGCGATTGACCAGTTCATGGACTTGGCTGGGCCAGTTATTTTGCTTTTGCCAAAATTTTTATATTGGAAAACATGCTAACCATGTTTGGTTAATTTCAGCTCTGAATACACCAATATCTATTTTTAGTACTTTTTTATAGCTTTGTATAAATCTAGTCTTTTGTGCTCTTCTCAATCTGTGAAGCTAAACTAGATTTTTGCTTATTTTCCTTACATTACATTTTAGCTCATCATTTTTGCATAGCTAAATAGGAGCTCATATGCAAATTCAGCGTAGAAATCACAATTACTCTTTGGCCATTTCCAATCAGCTTTGGCATGCTGCTTACCAGTGGTCCAGCCACTGCTTTCCTTATTATGGATACCCATTGGCCTGTAGGCTACCACAGAAGTCCAGGAGCCTGTGGGCATTTGGTTTGTGGTGTCTGTACACATCAGGTATCCTGGACCATGTCAGTCTTGGAGAGGATGACCTATTTGATAGTGTCACTTACTGGTTTCCTGTTACTGCATTCACTCACAGAGCTAGTGTTAGGGATATTGTTACTCCTACCACAATCTAGAACTGTGATTTCCCCTGTCTGATGACAGTCATCTCACTTCTTCCATCTCTTGCATCATGAGCTATCATTCAGACCTTCAGAGGCCCTGGCTTTGTAGACCCTTTTCCTTTGTAGAGTCTGCTTGTTTCCTTTTTCTGTTGTTGCAACTGCACTCTTGCAGGACAGCCATCTCACTCTGCCCTGCCCCAGTGGCCTGCTAGTTGTCCACCAGGATTACTCAGTTGCCTTGTGTTCCCTTTTGGTCATTACTTTGAGAGAAATAAAATGTTAAGTTGACCTGTGTCTTTATGACTGCCAGAGCTGGTTTTCTGATTTCAGCTGGGCTCTAAAACTGGTTGGAAATTGTCATATATGTTCTTGCACAGCTGTCTTCTTTCCTTCCATAGTGGTTGCTACAAAGGTTTGCCACTTACCCCATCTGAAGAAGCCTGGCCTTTTGCTGTGTTCTCCCCTTTTTGAACAGGTGTCCTTGCTTCCTATTCCCCAGGGAAAGAAAGGGTCATCAGGTGACATCCTTCATCCTCCTTTGTGACTTCTAAACTTCCATCTCTCCTTCCTTTCTCTGGAAGGAGGTCATGTGGAGTCATCTCTTCTCTTAAAGGTTGATCCTACACACAGAGGGTCTGAGAAGAGCAGGGAAAGGGGTGGTATGTCACATTCACCTTCGGAGCCTTCTTCCATCAACCTCTCCAATACTTAGCTTGAAAAGTTAAAACCTTCTGTCGAACAAATTATTTTACACAGAAACGATGAAACAAAGATGTGAAAAAAATCAAAATTTGGACTCTTTTTACTATCCTATTTGATTTTCTGCTATAAAAGTAGAATACCCATGTCTGGAAAATTTATAAAGAGATCTATTTTGGCTCATGGTTCTAGAGACTGGGAAGTCCAAGATTACAGCAATGGCATCTTCTTGGCTTCTGGTGAGGACCTCTGGTGGAAAGGCAAATGGTACATGTGGGAAAGACAAAATAGGAGAGGTGAACTTACTGTATGACAAGCCTGTGGGAGAATTGCCCTGAGTATTCATTTCTTCATTCTTAAGAGCTCTACCCCCATGATCAACACGTTCTACAAAATCCCCTCCCCACCCCCGGCACTGTCACAGTGGGGAACTCACATTCTAACGAATGAACCTTTGGAGACACACACAAGCCTCAGCACTTCCCTAGCACTCCTTCCACAGAAAGTAGCTATGTGCTCATTAAACACATGCACCTCAAACATGTATTTATTATTTTTCTGTCAGCAATGAAAAGACACACCAATTTTCAGGTACGTTTTCTTGCTGGTTTATTTTTCTATTTGCCGGAGAATTCTTTCCGGAAGTACTTTGAGCTGCAGCCTTTACCCTGTGGCATTTACTCTTGGATTACAATGTTAAACTTTCTGAAGCTTGCTGCAAAATTTCAAACTTGATTTTCACATCACTCTATTATAGCAATAGCCTTTGGGGGGAAAAACATGATTTTATTATAACAGTCTGTTTTTAGTAGTGGATTTCCATTTAAAAATTGTCTCAGTTACTTTCTCCTTGCTAAGACATAATTTCTGCCACCCATAATTTGAAGGAGGAAAGGTTTATTTTGGTTTACAGTTTGTAGAGGTTTCAGCCCATAGTTTGTTGGTTCTGAGGCAGGGCGCTGTAGCAGAGGGGTATTGCAGGCAGGAAGCAGTGAGTTATCAAGGGAAGAGGGGAAAAATGTATATACTAGGAAAAGGGAAACTTGTATAAGTAATACTTAATACTAAATTTATTGAGACATCATGATATTAACACAAGTTACCTCTACAGTTACAAGAGGTACTCCAAGTGGTGGCCATTAGATTCCAGACGTTTATTAGTCTGGAGAACTGCTGAAGTGGTATATGTTTTTTTAAAGGACTCTTTCTATATATTTATTTCCAAGTAGCACTTACAGTAACCCACCTCTTTCTACCTGGCTTTACCTCTCAGTACCACACACATCTGTGGACTAATGCAGTACCACATACTCATGATTCAGTATCACACACTTATGATTCAGTCAACTCCCAAAAGCCCTACCTATGAGTGCATAAGGCTCTGGGGGACTTACAGATATAAGCCGTAACAAAAATATTATAATTCTGGGTTTCTGAAAATTTAATGAATGCAGGTAGAAAGCTGTACTCTATTTTCTAAATGGAAAATGGGTCAAATTTGACTGATGTGGGAGTTGAAAACTAAATCCAGTGACTTAAAACAGCTCTTTCCCTTATCTGTTGATCTAAGGATGTAAACCACCAAATTATAATCTCCATAGTTCTGAGGCTTGAAAATAAAAAATGCAGGCCTCATGCTGTCATGCCTCTGATGAGGGCCAGAGCTTCTTATCAAGGATCCCTGCAAATTCAGATGTGAAGTAGCACTTTTTAGAAAGTTCTTAAACTATTCATGCTGTAATTAGATTTTTAATTTTAAATGGTGTGCTGGGAAATGGTGAAAAACTAAATTAACCAATACTTGTTCTTCAAAACAAGAGTTTCATTGCCAGAAAACAACTGCATTGCTTAGTATTCTATTTCCAAATGAAGCAAATACAGCAGGACTTTAGACTAAAACAACAAACCCAGACAAAAAAAAACCAAACTTCTTGAACAGAGACTTAATTTTCCTTACAGTAGGTAATATGTCTTCCTTTTTTATGCATCAGTAGTCTGTGAGGCTATCTCTGTGTTATACTGAGGGGTCCAGAAATGTCAGATGTCTGCCCATCAGATGGTAAGGAGACCAGGAAAGGCTTATTGCTTCCTTTGTTTTCTGTGGCCCTTGTGAGTTGCCAGGAAGTGTGGCTGGAAACTGACTCACCAGCAGATAGACCCAGAGCAGCTGTTGCTAATTTCCACATCAGGAACGCAGCGAGCCTTCACAGCTGGCCACCTGGAGAGCTGCCATCCCCTCTACTTTGTGTTGGGGTTGGGTCTAACCAGTTGGGGGGAGCCAGTAGGCTGGGCTCAGGGAAGGGCAAACCCTGAGCTCCTGTTGCAGGTGGCATAGCAAAGTCTAAGTTGGAATTACAAGGACATCAGCCACTAGCATTGGCCCCTAGGCTTATAGATAAACTACTGCTATAGATAAGTCACAGAGATTCTAGCCCTATGGATGCAGTGGCAGAACAGGGGAGAGTTCTTTGCTGCCATGAATGTAGTGATGACCACTATCTTCAGTGACTTGGCATCCTGTAGCCCAGCACAGCCTCAGTCCTATATGGTTAAACTGATGACACATAATGTTTTGCTGGTATTCATAGGTTCTTGGTATTGATAGTCAGTGACATTCACTAACTGTATTAGGGTCAGTAACTGAAATAGCTCCTGACTGACAAGGTAATGTCCTGAGCTGCCATCAGACAGCACTCATTCTCAGAGCTTTTCAAACCTAGGCCCTCAGAACTTGGAAGGACAGGATGCTGCCAGGAGTGCATGAAGGCATAAGGGAAACTGGCCACCTCCGACAGTAAGTGTCCTTTTGATGGTCAGATACTGACTGCTGTTTTTAACTCTAAGACAAACACCAGTTACTAGGGAGCAGTCTACAAAATTCAAACACAATTTTAATTTTAAGACACAGATTGTGAATAAATTGCCATATTTTCGCTTTGGAGGAATCAATTTCATTTTATTTTCAGCTAGGAAGCTTCAGTGAAAACTCCGAGAAAACTGTTAAGTGGACAGTGCTGTGACCATTCACTGGTGAAACAATCAGATAAAGCAAACGGGTTGAAGCTGAGTGTCTCCAGGATGGCTTGAAGTGTTTGCTTTGCTTCTGGGACAGCCATCCTGGATTTCAAGTACCATGTTTTGGGACACAAATGGAGAGCTTTGTGCAGCATGTGGGGTTAGCCTCTGGTTACACCATCATGTTTTGCTCATTCTGAGTAGGACTTCCCATGGATTCTTCACTTGAGGATGCCCTGGATACCACTGCATGATGCTAAAAAGGAGAAAACAGGGTCTCTGAAATATTCCATAGTCTTAACCTGCAGGGCCTTATGCTGGTTGTTTTGTTTTTACATTTAGTTTTCCATGCTTTATAAAAGCTTTTAGGATTTACACAACCTGTAACATTAGCAGTTAGCAGTGATTAGCTAGAGGGAGCTTAAGGTCTCCTACCCTCTGTTTCTTTTACATTCTACTAAACTTCTAACATCTTCTCTCTTCTCCCAGCTCTGAAACTGCAGGGAAGCCTTACAGACCTCAGGTACTGGCTGAAGGTGCTATTCTAGTGTCTTTGAGGATGATATGATGTGTACATACAACACTATTGCTCTCCTATGGGTTCTGACTACTTCCAAGGACAGGCAGATAGCTGTGCTATTGGTAAGGCTTGGCAGGTACTTGGCTTCATCTGATGGTCATTCTTCAGAGGAGCAGGTACACCTATAAATAGAAGAGTAATGGTTCAGTGAGTAGATCCTCATGAGATGGGTGGCACTGATTCCTAATGAGCAACCAAATCCTTGGAAGTCTAGTTGACACTTCTGGTGAATGTTTACACACAGTCTTGTGTGTAAACATTGTGGGCAGGGATTCCTGGTGCAGCACACCAGGTTCTTCACCAGGGGCATTCATGAGATACCAAGGATCTTTTCCCAGCATTGGCACTATGCTCATGCCATAGTGCAGCTACTGGTGACACCCACATTGCAACAACCAGCAATGTTCAAACCAGTGTTGCAGAGGAGAGAGCTAACACTACAGATCTGACATTTGATTTCATTGTAGCCTGGGGCCTGTTGCTTCCTGACTGTGAAATGTTGCCTTCACCTTCTTGAGCCTTATTCTCTTTAGGGCGAAAGGTGGTCACTGGGATCTTGCATGGTGGTACACACCTGTAATTATAGAGAAGGGCAAACTCTGAGCTCTTATTGGGAGGCTAAGGCAAGAGGATAACCATGAATTTAAGGTCAGCCTGGGTTACATAGTGTGTTCAAGGCCAGGTTGATATAAAGTGATGTCTCAAAAAAAAAAAAAACCTAAACCAAAACAAACAAACACCAAACAAACAAACCAAATATCAAAAACACATGTGATCATTCAGTTACTGGAAGGATAAATTTAAGTGCCTTATACCTGCTGGGTGACACCCTAACAGATTTATTCCAAAATAAAGAAATAACTTCTTCTTTTCTTTTTTTTTTTAATAGCTGGGCTTATTTAAAAATAATTCAAAATTTATTTAGTAGATATAGGGGCTGGGGATATAGCTCAGTGGAATAAGCACCTGCCTAGCAAGCATAGGGTCCTGAGTTCGATCCCCAGTACCACAAAAAAAAAAAAAAATTTAGTAGATAGAAGTATTGAGGTCATTTGTTAGGAAAATGTACCACCAAACCAAAGAGACTATTTAAACAGTAACTACAGTCACTAGTTGCATAACCACAGGCTGCACATGAGGAGTCATGACTGTGGCCCCATAAGATTATACTGCCTTGTGATGTCAAAGCCATCTTAGTTGGTATAAGTATATGCTATGATATTTGCGTGATGAAATTGTCTGATGCTACATTTCTCAGGATGTGTTAAGTGACATGTTACTGGTTTTCAAGTATTGGGCGTGTTGAGGAATATTTTCATGAATGCATTCAGAGATGGTTTAGGAGGATTATGTGTCAGAATTTTCCAGAAAGAAGGAGCTCATGGCAGATATATGCTGGTGAGGGTTTGCTGTAACTATCCTTACACTGAAAATATCAGTCAGAGCTGGGCCTGGATCTGTCACTCAGAGTATGGTCAGCTAAGCAGGTGTCCTATGCCCATTCTAGCTATGGGCAGTTGACCTTTCCTGCTCCCTACAGCATGTGCCTTCCCCTTCTCTAGCCCCACCTTCTTCCTTCTCTCGTGCTTGCTTTCCTCTTCCGTCTCTTGCTTGTTCATCAGAGCTGTATAGAAGGCCCAGAACCTCAGCTGGTTCTGCCAGAGGTGGGAGACAAGGGTGTGTTTCCACAAGTTCCAGGTGAGTCTGAGGCTCACTAGCCTTTGAATACCTTGGTCCTAGTGTAAGTGGCTGGACTCACTCATGTCCTTCAGCTCAGTGCTCACAGTTCTGTTGAAGGCTGGTATTTGGGGTGGTGGGGCAGCTGCCTAGGCAGAGGTTAAGCATCAAAGGTTAGTGAGCATACAGGCCTGATCTTTTATAGCATGGGAACAGGGATGGGACATATCTATGAAGCTTTGAAGTCAGCACAGTGGACTGTCAGGTTAGTTGGTGGGACAACCCATGGATTCTTCATTGTTGTAGATCAGTATCTTACAATCTCCTGAAGACTGCAAATTTCCTGCTAGCCACACCTGGTTCAAGAGAAAGAGACTAGCAGAGAGGTCAGTCAGGCATTCTTTTATACCAGTGAATGAGAGCAAGGACTCAGAGTAATTGATCAAGATGTCAATGAAATTGATGACTAATGCTTTTAATTCATGATGCCAAAAAGTTAGAATGTAGACAATTTCATATTTGGAAAGATTTTCAATGTAAGTTTTTGACAATCAATTCTTCTTTGCTCTTAACTTGTTTTTAGTGCCCCTGTGAGCAAAACCTTGAGGTAAATTCTGTGACACTCTCATGTTTCAAATGGTGTTGCACATGAAAGAGTTTCCATTTTTGCCACAACCAATGTGTCAGCCAACTTTCTGACTCTAACAAATACTAAAGATAATCAGTGTATAAAGAGAGAAGGTTTATTTTGACTCAGCTCGTGATTGAGAGGATAAGTTCTTCGGGCTTGTGGCTAGGAAGTACATCATGGCTGGAGTGCATGGCAGAGCAAAATTGTTCACCTCATGTCCAGGATGCCAAAGAGAGAACAAGGAAGTGATCAGAATCCCATAACCACCTTCACAGGTGAGCTCCCAGTGACCTAAAGGCCTCCTGTGAGGCCCCACCTCTTAAAGGTACCACTACCTCCCATGGGCATATGGAGAATGCTTAAGATTCAAAGTTTATCCAACACAAACACAGCTAATGTGCTTAATATGCTAAGTATGATACTGATAATATTACAAAACCATATGTACTATGTACAATTTTACAAAGGAAGAAACAGAGGCTCAAAAAGAATTCTAAAAGTCGCCAGTAAGTAGACTTGATGCCGAATGAGTTAAGAGCCTGCATAAATCTAATTTAGAGTCTGCCCTTTTTAGCCACCATTTAATTGCAAATGGCCAAAGCTTCATGTTGATTCAGATTCTTTTGTTGTTGTTGAAAGAGGAGATTTTGTTTCTATACAAATTTGAAATATTTGCCAATTTGTGAAGTGGTGTGAACCAGGAGGAATATCCTGATGTCTGCTCCAGTCAGGTGGTCATCATTCCACCCAGCTCCCCTGCAAAGTGGGTGGTGTATGACAATTGTAGCAGGTATTCTGTTACTGGTGGGCTCTGAGTGTAGCTTACATGGTTGGGTCACATGGAGAGCGACTGGGAACGTGCCCTGCCACTTTTGAAATACACTCAGTGCTGGTGGATGTGAGCTTGATTATGCTTGGCAGTGTGACTTCCTGTTTTCAAGATAAAAGATCTATGGAAATTCATTAGAAAATTTCAGAAGGCTTTAATGACGTGATCACATACAGCTTAGAGAAAACTTTTAAATAATTTAATTGCAGATGAATTTGAACCATGCATAGAGATTTCTTAATGTGCTCATCAGTTTAACAGAGGATTACTAGATGATAGATAAAAGATGTTTGACTGTATGTATAACTCAGCATCTTAAATAAAGGAAAATTTCAGAATACTTGGAGAAAATGTGGTTGGCTTTTTTCTAAATGCAAAGATTAGATAGAGAGATGAATGTGTTTAGCAGAGTGGCATTCTTACTTCACTCAGTGTGTGCCACTCAAACTGAGCTCTGTGTAGTCATAGGAACAGTTCCTGCTCTTGTCCATTTTGCTGCCTGCTGATGACACTGTCTGGTTTATCATAGATAATTCCTGATGGGCTATTATTATTGCCTAACATGCTCCTACTCTTGTAGGAAGCCTGCCCAGCCTTAAACCCCCCATGTCCCCTGCATGAGCAGAAGAAAGAGGGAGAGGTACTTGGGTGAGGGCTGAGTTTAAATAGAAGAAGCATCATTAAGAAGTGACACACCTGAAGTCAGAATAGTGGCATTCAGGCCACTGTTTGGCACTAAACATTTGTGTGACCTCAGATGAGCTGCTTCAGTTTAGAGCCTGTTTTGTCATGGGAATAGGATCTTTCACTTCATGGCTATTGTAAAGACTAGGGTGAAAAATGTGAGATTTTGTTGCAAACTGTAGAGTCCTATCCAAAACATGCCATATGATGGGTTGTCAGAGGTGGCTTGGCCCTGGTGCCCTCAGGTGGTTTGTGGGCCTGGCCCTCTTCTGGTCTCCAACATGGAGTGATTAGATACAGGTTCTTGCCTGGGGTGGATGAGCTGTGTAGTTTGATAGGGCAGTGGCTGATCCTGACACTGGTTTGTGTGGTTGACGTATGGTAGACTTGGCATGCTTTTGGACAGAGCCTCTGACTGGGCAGCTCAGGTAGCACACTGGTGGAATTCACTCCTTTCTCCTCTAGGATTCTATTACTTTTAGGAAATGATGAAGGCTTTTGCTTATTATTGTTGTTTTTCAGGATTTATTGTGGAGGGATAGGAATCACTGGGTTAGAATCTGTCATGCACAGATACCTGAGGCAATTGTCCCCAAGGTCTAGGACTACTACATCCACTCTAAGACACTAATTGGAGAGAATATAGGCTGGAGCAGACCTGCAGGCAGAGAAAGCCACCATTTGTAGCAATTCATTTTCTAGCTCAGTTGCATAAGACTTGTGTGTGCTTCATTTTGCTGGACTGTACTATTCGATTAAAAACAAAAACTTTACAATAATTACTATATTGTATGTTGTGGAAAATATTTGTTGAACCTTATAGTTACTCTCTTAGTCTTTAGGAATGGGGTGTTCTGTGACTGATCAGGCAACTCTACCTCATCTGTCGAAGGTTATTCCTTTGCTTAGATTCACGATGTCGAAACCAGGTGTCTGGCATTTCAGAATAGCCATCTGCAGATGGCTGGATGGAACAACAACCCAGCCATCTGCAGATGGCTATTTATTTATGTGTTATTGAGCCTCATGCTAACTTATAACATTAGTTTTCATTCTTATGTTTAGCTGGGAGTTTTCCAGGCTAATAAAAGTAGTCAGAGTTTATAAGGAGGTTAATCAAAGGAAGAAGGCTTGGGAAGTAACTGGCTCACACAGTTAGAGAGGTGCCTGTTACTCTAGCAGCACCCTCAAATGAAGGTTAGAATATGGTTCACTACTGGAAATGGGCGATGTTGTAGTCAAATGGTCTGTAGCAATTGTTCTCTAACTCTTGATATAAAATCAAGCTTAAAAGACTAAGTGGTTCCCACCATACAACATTGCTTTAAAGAAGTTAACAATGAGAGTATTTCTTTAGATTAGTCAGTTTAGCAAGAGGATTTTGCAAAACTGATTAAGGTAACATGAAGAAAACAGTAGATACTGAGAATAGCAGTGATGGTGTGTTATGGCAGGGTTTGTCTGGAGGTATAGGACTTACAACTTGGAAGCAAAGTGTAGATCTCAAAACAAAATTAGTGTTCACCTCTTATTGGTTTACTGTAAATGCAAGGAAATCATCCCTTTTCCACATTACAGTGAATAACTGGAGGACAGTTATAAATAGCATATAATGGGCCTCTGTTGTGTTTTTATACTGACCTTTGACTCCTGCTAGAGAATATACAGTTTTGGTCTAAAGGGGGCAAAAGGAAATAGATTAAAAGGGACCAAGAAGGCATCCAAGATTTCTAGCTGTCAGTCTCACCACATAGTATGTTTTCATTTTAGTTTCTTCAGACCTCTTGGCATGAAATGTGAGAGGATTACAAGGACAGAGAAATATCTTACTGCGATTGGTTAACAAAAATAGGCATTTAAGCTCTAAAGCTAGTGGAAGCTTGGTGCTGGCTGAGATGTCATATGTGTGACCATAAATGCTAAAGGTGTACTGTTTACTGGTTCCTCTGTCATGTCCTCTTTAAGAAAAGGAAGTGCCCAACAAGCCCTTGCGTGTGCGCGTCCGGTCCTCAGATGACAGGCTGTCTGTTGCATGGAAGGCCCCACGCCTGTCAGGAGCCAAGAGTCCACGCAGATCTCGGGGTTTTCTTCTGGGATATGGAGAGAGTGGTCGGAAGATGAATTATGTTCCACTGACAAGAGATCAACGGACACATGAAATTAAAAAGCTAGGTAAGTTTAATATTAATTGGTATACAATGCTTTGATGACTGTCTTACTTTGCGCATTGCTGAGACAAAATACCTGACACCCAAAGTTAAGGGAAGAATGGTTTATTTCAGTTTGTAGAGGTTTCACTTTCAGTTTGTAGAGGTTTCAGTCTGTAGTCAGGTGGTTGCAGGGCAGGGTGGCATGGCACAGGGGCATCAAACAGGAGAAGCAATTCATGGGAGGCAGAAGGCATCAAGGCAGTAAGGAGTGACCTAGTGAGGCAACAAATGACAAGCAGAAACTCTCTTTCTTTCCATTATATCCTATCCAGGTTAGGGTGCTTACCACTCACACCTAGGGTGGGGCAGCCTTAACCCTAGCATTGAACTATGAACCAATCCCTGCATCATATCCTTGATCTCAGCATCACACACCCTAGATCGAGCCATCTCCAAAAAGCCCCGCCTATGACTATATGAGGTTTTGGGGGACATGTAGATACAAGCCATGGCATTCTATTCTTGGTCTCCCAAATGCTCATGTACATCCCTTTATGCAAAAGGCATTTGGTCCATCTCCAAGAATTGACAAAATGCTAACAGCTTTAGTACTGCTGAAAAGTCAAAGACAAATCTCCACTGAGATTTAAAAAAAGCTCTTAGCTGCAAGCCACTGTACAAACGAAAAGAAAGGTAAACACTTCCAACACGCAATGGCACAAGATAAACACTCCCATTCCAAACAGGGGGAGAGAAAAGAATGGGACCAAAGCAAGTCCAAAATCCGGCAGGGCAAACATTAAATTCTGTAGTTCCACGTGCAGCACCCAAGGCAATCTGTAGCAAGCTGCAAACTCCATCTTCCCTTATGGCACTCCTGATGGTAGTAGGTTCCATGGTTTCTCTCTTAGACCAGCTCTGCTTCTTCACAGTTTTCCTCAGACAAAGCACGTTCCTGGCTTCTCTAAACTTCTGAGATCTCCAGTGCACCTTTGACTTCACACAGCTTCCCACACTGTCCTCTCAGGAGCACATTGTATGGGCTTTGAGGTCTTTTGAAATCTGGGTGAAAACCTTCCCACAACTCTTGCATTCTGTGTGCACCCAAAACCAGCACTGCATGGACGATGCCATGGTCTGCCACCAGCTAGAGTAGTAGGCAGGCTTCCTTCTGTCTTGGCTACAGGTTTCAAGTGCCTGGATCACTGAGCACTCTGAATGCAATCTTAAGGATCAAATATTTAGGCTGATACCATTCTAGAACATGGTACTCTGGGGCTGCCTTCTCAAAGCAAATTATTTCATCTTTGTAACCTTAAGGCTGCAAATACTGGAGTCCTGCTGTTCCTTGTGATGTCCTCGGCCATCTTCACCATTGTCCTATTCTTTTCTGACAACCAAGTTCTCCTCTTCTTTATCTTTGTAATCTTTAGCTTTACTGGAGCTTCCTTTCTGGCCAAACTTACAATGTTTTAAATCATTCTGCTGGGCTCTTTGCTTGTGGTTCTTAACATAGATCTGGTTAAAAGCTTCCCAAAGTAGCCATGCCACTACCTCCACACTAGACTACCTTGAAATTTCTTCTGAAAGATTAGTTAGATCACTGCCCTTGAACTCAGTCTCAGACAAAGTCTCTGGACATGAGCAAAATGCAGACAAACTTTCTACCAGGACATAACACACATTAACTGAAGTTCAACTGCCAATTCAGTTAAATACAGCTCATAGCATTCCAGGATTACTTCTTTAGCTGGCATCTATAACACTTTCCAAACTCTTCCTAGAAGCCTGTTCCAAAGGCTCCTGAACGATATGGTTCAGGAGTCACTTTTGTGGTACCACTTTCTGTGTTAGTTACTTTTCTAGTTGCTGAAACAAAATACTTGACAGACAAAGTTAAAGGAAGAAAGGCTTATTTTAGCTCACAGTTTGTAGAGGTTTCAGTCTATAATTGGCTGTCTCCAAGGCAAGGTGCCACAGCAGAGGATAATACAGAGGAGAAACAGTTCACTGCAGGCAGAAGGAAGCAAAGTATCAAAGTACCAAGCAGCAAGCAACAAACAAGGACCCTCTTTCTGTCCCTTATATTCCATCCAGACCACGTGTCTTGGTTAATTTTCCCTCATTGCTGAGACAAAATACCCAAAGCCCAAAATGCAGGAAGGAAAGGTTTATTTAGCTTACAGTTTGTGGAGGTTTCAGACCATACTTGGCTGGCTCAGAGGGAGAGTGGCACACGGCAGAGGGCAAACTGTTCATGGCAGCAGAACACAGCAAAAACAACCAGAGCAAAAGGGAGGAATGGCGGCAAGCAGCCTCTTTTCCTCCCTGACGCTGTAAACAGACTACCCCCACCCAGGGGCATGTAGCACTCACATAATCTCCATGCTCTCCTCTTCCACAGGCTCAGGATGTATACAAAGTAAGCACCCTGGCTTCCTGCTGAGTCACTCAGTCAAACCTCTAGATTCCCCAAGTTGACACAATGTATCATCCACTCTTAGTACTCATACCTAAGGTGAGGCCCCCTAAATCTAATGCAAAACAATGCTAAGCCAATCAGTGGACTAATTTAATTATCACACACCCTTGATCCCAGCATCACACATTTTAGATCCAACTACCTCTGAAAAGCGCCACCTAAGACTGCATGAAGCTTTTGAGGGGGTGCATCTAAACACAAACCATAACAATGATTTTTGTGAGCATTTCAATATTTAGAAGGCCGTTCATGACAGAACACTATTTTAGTTATAATACCCATTTTCCAGGTGTGACGGTTATTTGGAGTCATACCCTTGGTTCTGCCCTCTAAGTTCCCATCACCTAACCCTTAGGCAGGGTTAGGACAAGGCTGTCTTCTAAGTTCTTTCCTTACTCAACAGCACTGAGTCCTTCAGTCAAGCTATCTGTCTACATGAGGGCAGGCCTGATGCTTTGTCCATTTTGTCTCTGCTTTCACTGTTTTGTTCTTTGAAACTTTGCCTTAGAATCTTTGGATGGTGGACCTGGGATCTTATGGAGATCAAACATGTGAGAGCTGAGAAAAGCTGCAAGTCGGGCCTGCCCTCCTCTCTTTCTGAACCCCTTATTGGGTGCTGAAAATACTGGTTGTGGAATGATGTTGGTAGCATTTTCAGGGACTAGGAGACCTTATGTGCCTACCCCAAGTAGGATTGACTCCTGACCTTTGCTGGCCATATTTACTGACAGACATGGGCAGTGGACACAGGCTGGTGAATCTTTGCTAATGGAGACAGGCCTAAAGGCTCTCTCTCCTCCCCTCTCTGTCTTCCTCTCTCTTTATCTCTCTGACACATTGGAAGGAGGTCGAATAAGCATGGCTGGGCCTCTTCACATCTACTCATCTGGGGAAGCTGAATTACTGAGAGCCCACAAGATCTTTCTCCTCCTGAGGTTCAGGCTTAGAAGGTATTTTTGTTGTATAGCCTCCAAGTGGCTTTAAAAAAAAAGCAGTAATAAGTATTCTAGCTGCACTGCTCACTCAGACTCTAGAAAGACCGGGCAGCCTCTCCACTCACATGCAGTTGGGCACCTGGTAGCTTCCTGTACTCCTCATGGTATGGAGGCTGGAGGTGGAATCTCACCATCACATGGGGTGGGGAGGCTGGAGGTAGAAAGGAGGCCTGGCTCCAGCAAGGAATGGGGAAGGTGGGCAGTCATAGAATCATGGAATTTGAGGGGGGTATCCAGAGAGAAGACATATGGTACCCATGGCTTGGCATGTCCTCAGTCCTGAAAGGTAAGATCTATCAGATGGGGCCATAGGTATGCAGAAAGTGAGAAGTAGGATTGGAGAGATGGGGCAGGGGTTGGAAACAGCCCAAGGGAGGCAGGGATTGTTGGCGGACACAGACATAAGGTGTGGGAAGAAGCTAGTGGCCCACATCCTCCTTTGTTCTGGGCGCTTCACCTAAGGTATGGCCAAACATTATCTTGGAATCTTGATAAACAGCTGCATTCCATGGGCCAGGAATGTACTACAGCCCATCCCAGCATGAATTTGCCTTGGTGAGATGCTAGGTGGATGTTGGGCTGGTTTTTCCCCTCTGAAGTAGCTCTGGAAGTCCCCATCCTATTAGGGTGAGATTTTCAGCCACCTAATGAAAACTCTTTGGATGGTGTGGCTTTCTAGGACATTTCTGGCCCAGGTTAGCCATGTGGAATTTGGTGTCTTTACCATGAGGAGACACAGGCATGACTGAGCCAAGCAGAGCCTCAAAGCCATCTCAAAGTGTGGATTCAGCAAAAAGAGATGAGCCATCTCTGTTCTCATGGCACAGGAAATATAGAGGAATTTCAGGACACAAGAGAACTTCCAGCAATATGTGTCTTATGAAGTATGACGTTAGTATTAGCAGCAAGACCTAGAATCAGAGAGACTCAGTCATCTGAACCAAAGAACAGTTTGGAAACATGTCCATCTGTCATTCCAAAGCCACACCTTTGCTTGGTGGTTTTCTTGTGCAAGCTGATGGGATGCATTGTGGTAATGTGGGCCTAACTCTCCTGAGAATGTGAGCAGAAGAGGAGTCACTATTTTGCATTTCTGATATTGTAGGAAAGCATTTTCAAATGGAAAGTTCTCATTGTTCTGAGTCTCACTGATACTACACAATAACATACCATTTGATATTGATGAGTTTGCATGTAACTGGGCCTTTTTCCCCACTTCTTCAGTAGTACACTGCTGGCTCCCCTGAGGGTTGTACAAAATTTTTCTTTTTCTGTCTGAACTTGAGCAAAGGTTAGATGCGAGATAACCGGTCAGAGGTGGGCTCCAGGTCCAGGCTGAAGGGCAGGAGCAGGCCTGTTTGGCTTCTGGTATAATACGTTATCTTTTGAATTTTCACCACATAAAAGGCAGTGGACTTGCCATGGTAAGAGATCTAAGAGGTCCCATGACAGCGAGGACATCTAACTGGAAGCTTGTCCCACTGTGGGGTAGGACAGAATGTGGAGGTTCTGCTGTGTCTTAGGAAGTCCATCTCTGTGTTTTATCCCAGACACCACTTTGTTTTGGTAGTACTGGGAACGGAATCCAGGGCCTTTCCCTGAACTACATCCCCAGCCCATTTTTAATTTTTCAGTTTGAGATAGGGTCTTACTAAATTTTTAAGTTGGCCAGGATGGGCTTCAACTTGCAATCCTCCTGCCTCAGCCTTCCAGAGTACTTGGATAATAGGCATAGGCATGCCACCATGCCTAGCTCTCCTGCATAGGACCTTCATTCTGTTTATGACAGAGATGCCACTGCGCATGTGGTACTGGAGAGAATGGCCACATGTTAAGGCCTCTTGGAGGAAAGTGGGCCTGGTGTTCTTATTGGTAGGAACCTCCTTCATTGCAAAGCATTTAAAACTTACTGGGAGTTCTCTGTGTCGGGTGCCACCCCAGCAGAGCCAGTAGTGCTGAATCAGTGGTCAAAAGAGGCCCCACAGAGGAAGAGGATTGAGCAGAAACCCTCAGGTGGAGGACAAAGTGGATGACAGGGCCGAGATCCAGGTGGGAGTGGGATAGTGATAAAGAATAGGCCAGCTTTACTACTCCTTGTCCTATGCCTGGAGGAATTAAATGCGGCATACTTTAGAGATGTCTACATACCCCTGTTTATAGTGGCACTACTCACAGTAGTCTGGTTGTGAAACCAGCTCTCCTACATCAATGAAAGGTTTAAAAATGTGGTATAAATACACATATTTGAGCATAAAGAAGAGTGAAATCATGGCACATCCAAGAAAATGGATGTAACTGGAGACCAGCAAATTAGGCAAAGTAAGGCCGACTCAGAAAGATAAGCATCCGATGTTTTCTCTCATCTTTGGAATCTAGAGTGAGAGAAAAAAGGACACAGTGAAAGTAGAGGGACAACTGTTAGGAAAAGGGAGGGGAAGTTGGAGGGGAGGGTGAGGGAGGTAGGCCCAAAGTTTGTTATATGCATGCGTGAAAGTATTGCAGTGAGGCCCATCATTCCATATTGCTAATATGCACTAATAAAACAGAACAAGATTGGAGTCCCTCAGGAAGGTACAGTAGATCTTTGTAAGGTGAAACAGTGTTCCTGCCACATCCCACACTGGAGGTTAGAAGTGAGCCGCTCATCGGTTCAGATGGAAGACAACCTGTAATCACTGGCTTGGGACGCTACTGTTAGGTAGAAAATTTTACTCCCACATTTTATTTAATAATCAGAGGACACAGAGAGAAGCTTGTGCTTGTACCATTATCTGTTCTTCATGATAACTCCGAGGAGACAGATTGCTTCCCGGGACCTGCTCCCTCCCCATCTGCAATCCTAAGAGCCTGGGCTTTGGAGCCACACAGATCTGGCTGTGAGACATGGTCACTCCACGACTTCGGGAGGTCATCTCACCTATTTGAGCTTGTCCTGTGGCATTGAACTCTTCCTATGACATTTGTGGGTCCGTGGTAGTTTCAGGAGCTCATTAAATATAGGCATTAAGAACTTTGAGAAATACACTGAAAGCATCTAAAAACTTTGGGTGTGGGAAATTATTTGTTTCTTTGTTCTTTGTAAGTAATCACTATGTTTCACAAATAGTTACTTATCCTGGATGGAGAGTGGCCAATTTTCTTCTTTGTTCCCTTCTGGTATGCTTGCACTGTCAACAGCACAAATAAATTCGCAGGGCTACAGTGACTCCTCTACGTAGAAGCTGAGTTTGATGTTCTGTGATTCTGAGTGTTACCAACTTGATTCTCCCTTGTGTAGAACATTCATCTCAGAGTTCTTTAGTAAAGTAGCTGTGAGTGCCTTTAGCATAAACAATTCACTCATGTCACAGCACGGACTCTTCTGTCTGTAGAGAGAGCAGGGGCTCCAGTGTTATTTCCTTCCCTGGAAATGTCTGATGCGGAGACAGCAGTTCATTTTATGTAAATAGGTCCCTCAGTGTGAGGTCTTTGAACACAGTATCTATTTATTTAACTCAACATGTTTGTACTGGCCAAATTTTATTTCCCGACTGTCCTCTGAAGGAAGGGATCCTGTGTTCTAGATTCCGTTTAGAGTCTTAGTATCACCTTGTTAATTTACCCGAGGTGTTACCTGATGTTTTAACTACCTACACCGGGAACAGTTCAGGTTGCCTCATTTTAATTCTTGAATTTTAATTCTTAGATTGATTAAAGCTGCAGCAGGAGGCTTGATTAGGAGAGCCTTACATTAGATATTAACAATGTGAATTCAGGGAAGACTATAAGTTCTTCTAGGAGTGTGACCTTGGGCAGGTCACTCAATTTTTATGGTTTTATTGTATTAGGGTTCTTTAGCAGAACATTTTCAAATATATATATATATATATATATATATATATATAAATATATATAATTTATATATACAATTTATTAGATAGGCTTGTAGGATCAGAAACAAAAGAAACAGAAAACCTCCAGTGGCAGGATCAATGGCAGAAGAATCCAGAATGGCCATCTGCATCCTGGAGAGCCAGAGGATCCACTAGTAGTCAAAAGTTTAAGGGCTAGAAGTTCACCCTCAAGTCACTGGTGTGAGTCTATGTTGGAAGGCCAGAGAGTCTGCAATGGAAAGCTGATGAAAGTGGAGACCAGTGTCCCAAGGCAAGAGGAAGACTGGGCTCCTCAAAAGAAAGAAAGAGAGAGAAAAAGAGAGAGAAAGAGAGAAAGAAAGAAAGAAAAGAAAGAAAGAAAGAAAGAAAGAAAGAAAGAAAGAAAGAAAGAAA
The DNA here is from genome assembly GCA_004027595.1 of Dinomys branickii. NCBI lineage: Eukaryota > Metazoa > Chordata > Mammalia > Rodentia > Dinomyidae > Dinomys > Dinomys branickii. The sequence goes on along the minus strand of PVLD010003326.1, from coordinate 61,888 downwards.
GAAAGAAAGAAGAAAGAGAAAGGAAACATTTCCTTTTATCCCTTTTTATTCTGTGCAAGTGACAAGCCTATTGGTTGTTGCCATCACATCTGGGGTGGGTCTCTCCCTTACTTTGCTGGCATGTGTGTCAATCATTGACAGATATCCAGAATTTACTAATCTGATGGTAGTTCTTACTCATCAAGTTGACATATTAAAATTAATAATCATGCTGTTTTCACTAATAAAATAAGATCAGATTGGAAATAATCAAGGTTTTACCTGAGCCTCAGATTCTATGATTGCATTGTGCTTAAGAATATAAATTTTAGCTAGGTAGAGTGATGCATGCCTATAACCCCAGCAGTTTGGGAACCTGAAGCAGGAGGATTGCAAGTTCTAACCTAGTCTGGACAACTTAGTACCTTAGCAAGACCCTGTCTCAAAATAAAAAAAAATAACAAAGGGCTGGGATCATAGTGTAGTATGAAGGCCCTGGGTTAAATTCCCATTCCCTCCCCCCACAAAAGATTTATATTTTATTCCATCATTATAAGTTTTCCAAATACAGTTTTCAAATTTAGATTAAGTTAGACATGAGTGGGACAAATACACAGCTTTGGGGAGGGGTAACTAACTGAAAGAAGAATCCAGAAATAAAGGTTTCATGTAAATCTTCCATTTGCTCTTAGCACATCTGTAGAGACTCCACTTACAATTTTAGTTCTAAAGGGTACAGCATCCTATAAGCATAGAAAAATGTTTTAGTATACTAACTCATCACACTGGTTCCCTCCCTCTTCTTTCTGAAAACAAACAGAGTAAATGGCATATTGAAAGTAGAAAGAAATTTTTACTTTCAGCTATTCTTTTCTTTTTAAAACAATTATCCCTCTTTGATGTTGATAAGATAGAAACCTATTTTTCAGGAATAATAGGTAAAATCTATTCACTGTTTTCTAACCTAATAGTGCTTTTTTTTTTTAGTGTAGTTCCTACAGTTCTTGGGCTGATTTTTAGTTGTCCTGAGGAAGTGGGGTTGCCTGTGGAAAGACGGAATGGGAAGGAAGGGATGGGAAACACAGACCATAGAGGCTCATGTATTCCTGAGAGATCAAGCTGTTATCTCAGCCCCTGCTCTTTGGTCCTCAGCCTCGGAGTCAGTGTATGTGGTCTCTCTGCAGTCCATGAACTCCCAGGGGCAGAGTCAGCCAGTCTACAGGGCTGCCCTTACGAAGCGCAAGATTTCAGGTAAGTTCCAAGGATGACTTGGTTGGAACCACAGTCTGGTGTGAGTGCCACCTTGTCTCCATATGGTGCTGCCTGCTGGATTACTTGAGTTTTATGCGGAGAATAGAGGAAACAAGTGGGTTGCTTTGGTCACTTTTTGGATGCAAGTGTGTATCTTTCATATGCAGAGGCCGCAGTGTTTCTGCAATGAAATTCATTTCACTCTGTATTCACTATACAGTGGCTTTCCAATGACTGGAGGAGCCAAACACTCTTCCATGCAATGGCACAGTCTGGTTCGCCCATAAATTGCCCCTAATGAGAAATCAACAAAGTGGGAGAAAGAAGAGTAGGTCTGGAGAGACGGCATGCAGACGTGCACACCAATGTTATTTCAGCTAACTTTGCGTAAAGCTGTCATCGAGACAGAAAGAACAAATGTAATGATGGCTTGATGGTAGCTTCATCTTTCTGCCAATCATGGCTATTTTTGTTACAATACTCATATGTAGAAAAATACATAATCTTTTGTGGACCATGTGTCTAAGTTTAAAGAGGCAACCTCCAGCATAATTTCCTTGAATTTACAGCATACAATGAAACATACTTTTTCACATAGCATACTTTTCACATAGTAGGAAAAAGTTCCACATATATGATGTTTCACTTTTCTTATTCATTGATTGTTGCCATAGGAAAAGGCCTTTTCTCACTTTTTTAGTAGGCTAAATAATTCCTCCTTCTCCTATTTCCATACCCTTTTGACACATGGTGCCCCCCAAATGAGAGCAAAACAAAAACCCAAGAGATGACAATGGAAGATCAAAGGTATTTTGTGAATCTTAATTTATTGGTGATTAATCAAGGACTGTGGCTTTACAATTATAGTGGATTCTATTGATGAGAAAGAAAAATCTCTGAACAAAGTAAGCAAGTTGAATTCTGTTTTATATCTGAATATAAATTTTAATTTCCCTTCAGTAATAAAGGGTAAAATGTGAGGACATTGAATCCAATGTGAGTCTTACAGCTGTTTGAAGCAGAATTTTCATTTCCTGTCATGGTCATCATGGAAATGCAAATTAAGCTTTTCTTCTTCTAAATCTTTGCTTCTTCTAAAATTTTTAATGATTTTCTAAAAACACTGAGCAAACACTAGCTTGTTTGGAGCATCTTCTAGCAAGGGGAAGCATCTGCTTTCTACTGACCTGTTTGCTGATTGGTTTGGGCAGCTTACGAAAGGAATTGCTGATTTCTTAGGCTGTGTTTAAGGAGAGCAAGAGTGGGGGTTTTTGCTTTCTAAGTTGGCCAATCAAATAGTTGTTTAACTCTGTTCATTTAATTTTACCTACATTAAGACATATTGATTCTTACAATCTAAAAGTTATACAGGGTGAATAATAGATGCTGAAAGTTAGAGAAAGTCAAGGCAGAGACTCTAGTTACAGACAGCTGTCCTGTGTGTCCCACTGTCGTTTCAGAAGAGGATGAGCTGGATGTACCTAGAGATATCAATGTCCGTGTTATGTCATCCCAGTCTGTGCTTGTGGCCTGGGTGGATCCTGTTGTAGAAAAACAGAAGAAAGTCGTTGGATCAAGGTATTTTTGCTTATTTCTTTGTCTTTATATATGAGAGATGTGGTTTTCTCATCCTGAGAAGACATGTATTTAATGATTTTATTTTTCTTATTTATAAGAAAGCGTTGGCCTCTTTTGGAGAATTGTCTCTGGCAGTCTAGTTCCCACAGAACACAGACTACCAGGGCCTGATGTGTACTGCACAGAGCAGGCACTTATACTTACTCAGTTTTTATCTTGTCTCTGGAAATTTCCTAGATTCCCTTTCTTCCTTTGCCTCTATTTGTCTTTTGCCTTGTCTCATGAGTGTTCTGTTCACATGTAGGTCCATCTTGGGAGGAGTCTTACTGAAGAGTCACAGCAGGATGGACTTTTGTGTACAATGGTGGATGTTCATCCAATGCCTTCATTTAGCTACTCATTAGACATTTGTCAAATGCTGAATTGTTTCATGTCTAGCTTGTTTGTGACTAAGAAACTGAACCTCATTTTCTCTTAGAGGGTGATGTTGTACTATTTTGTTTTTTCAAATTCATTCACCACTGCAGTAGAAGAAAAACCACATATAAGATTAAAATTTATCCTAAAAAGTCACTGGTGAATATAACCATCAAAATTTTATGTGTTGAGTGACTAAATGGTTTACATAAGTGAGAGAAAGCGAAATATTTGGTGGCTTAGTTATTATATATTAAATCTTGAACTTGTGTGCAACCAGGCGAGGGGAATATAATTTAAAGTGAACGAAATATACACAAAGGTGCATACAAACTGTTAGTCATATTGGATATATCATTTCCTTGACTGTCTGCTTGTTAAAAAAGGCATCTGCTGCTTTTGAAAGAACTCAAAAGATTAGTAGTGATTCTCTTGTAGACATGTGGCTATCCACAACACACAGTGTTCCTGATTACTGTCCTCTTTAATTTCCAACATCTTGCTGAAAAACAGGGAAAGCTTGGGTCTTTTTTAGCAGAATTGCTTTGGCTGGGGATATAGCTCAGTGGAATAAGCGCCTGCCTAGCAAGCGCAGGGTCCTGAGTTCGATCCCCAGTACCGCAAAAAAAAAAAAAAAAAAAAAAAAAAAAGTTAATCTTAGCAGAATTGCTTTATTAAGTGGTGTGGCATGTCTTCAGACTGAAATCTTCTAACTTATTAAATATAATGGGTAGCATATTTTTAATACATCAGATCTTTCTACTGCAAAGAGGCCACAAAGAAAATTTCTTTTAAGAGGAGTCCAGTAAACAGCGTTTGGCACTCTTGGAGTGCTGAGGATATCTGGTGTCTGAGGGTTCTGAGTATTGCCTTCAGTGTTTGTTTTTTTCTCCAGGAAAATGATACACCAGAGTCTCTTTTACAAGTTCCCCTGTCCTGCTGTATTTGTTATACAACCTTGCTCCGTTTAAGGTTAAAAAATCTACTTGAAACCAAATTTTCCTTTGCCTCCTGAGCATGTAGAAATATGCCTGATTTGGCATGAAATGACTGTTTTGTCTTTCTTTTCGAAGGGCCAGGAAGCTGGGGCAAGTTCTGATCCTTAAGGTTCCCCCTTTCTACAGCATGCGAGTGTGTGCACACACACCTCTAAGAAAGTAGTCCCCTTATATGATATGTCACACTTATATTCCTTCCTTTTGTTACTCTGCTTGACCTTTTGAGCAGTAACTTTTGGTCTTGCAAAAGCACCATGTTCCATCTTTTCTGGACTTCTTTAGACACTCTTAGCTGAAACTTAAGCAGATTCTTTGATCCAATAATATAACTAAAAGTTTAGATTTTTCTCCTTTTTAGCTCCCCAACTTACCACTGAAAGCCATCACTAACTGAGAAGGAACGGCAGCAAGAATTCTAGACTTTAGCTGCAAAGAATCTGACCAACTGAATGCCTTGTCACGTTGCATATTTTTACAGACAGTACACTGTGCGCTACCGAGAGAAAGGGGAATCAGCCAGGTGGGATTACAAGCAGATTGGTAACAGGCGTGTGATGATTGAGAATTTGGTGCCGGATACTGTGTATGAATTTGCAGTCCGCATTTCACAAGGTGAAAGAGATGGCAAATGGAGTACACCAGTCTTCCAAAGAACGCCAGAGTCTGGTCTGTATTTGCAATGGCCTTTGGGTTTTCTCTTTGTGAACTGCTCCTAAAATCACATGTAAAGACAATTTGAGAAGCCTGTGGTAACAAAAGCCAGCCTGGGCATTTTAACAATCCACTTTAACCCTAAAATTTGCTAATGTTTCTATATAATACAAAGCAATTAGGATTAGGATTTGGGTGAAAGAAAAAGTTAATAAAAAAGAAATAAATGCAAGGAAGTTAGGAACTGTTTTATTGTCTCCACACTTTGTCCTCTGCTGGCCTTTTCCCTTAGCGTGCTGCTCTGACCTGTGTAGCACACATGAGTCACTGTTGTGTGCATGGATGCTCCAGGTGAGACACAGCTCTTCATGTAGGGCACACTCTTCTCTCCTGAGGTGGAGGCTATGTTGAGTCTGGAGGAGAATTTCACCCTAGAGCCTATTCTCCTTTAAACTATGCTGTTAATAATTACATTTTTTGAAAGTTGAAATTGAATTTTAATCTTCTTTATATTTCAATATTTAGCCTCAAAAGAAATTCTAAATTCTCAATGGTATTTCCATAGGTAGGTCTAATTTTACTCCATAAGTTGGTAAAAATGACATAAATCATTGTACTCCACAAAGAGCAACTTTTGTTTCATGTCTCATAGACATTAATGCAATAGGTCTTCAATAACCAGTGTATACTGAGCGACTATCTGCCATTTACTTTTAGCATATGTATTAGGGCACTGTAAAAGTTTGATTCTTTATTGTCTTATAGCTCCTACCGCAGCTCCTGAAAACTTGAATGTCTGGCCAGTCAATGGCAAACCAACAGTTGTCACTGTATCTTGGGATCCACTGCCAGAGACCGAGGGGAAAGTGAAAGGTAAGAATGGCATCTCTTAAACTCTGAGTTGCATTGACTCTGAGAGATACTGCATCTGCTCACAGCTTTAGTGACTGAATATGAAATAGGGAAGCAACATATGTAGAAGAGGTGCTAATCCCACAGCAGAGGTGATTGCACAAAGTCTCATTGTAGAATCAGTTAGTCAAAAAGGTGATTGTTCTTTTCCTCTTCCTACAGAGAGGGTCTTCAGTGTTGCTGCCTGCAGGGATGTTTTCAATTGCATAGGTGTGATATTACAACCTTTGCCCTCACGTGTTCTTACTAGGAGCTTTGCATTGTATTATGGAGACAGAGAAAGTAGTTATTGGAGAAGCATAAGTGACTTTAATGGGACCATAAACACTTTTAATGAGTTTGAAAAACTCAAGTAATGATTTTCAGAAAAGGGATTTATTCCTTATTTGTCAGCCTTTATTTACTTATTTTGGGTCAAAGAATGTATAACATTAAGAGAGAAAAAATACTGAAGCTTTCACATAAAAATAGATAAAACATTCACAACTAGTTAAACCAAAAAATAGCCTGTGGAGAATACTAAATAACATATGGATATTTTGTTTCAATGCGAAAGCATTTAAGAAATTTTGAGAAGTCTGGAGACATGTTAAAGAGTCACACTGTTTTTTTTTTTAGCAATTTCTTATGGAAATGTGTCTCAACGGCAGGAAAAACTGGAATGTTTATTCTAGAAGGGAGTATTTTAATTGTTATTAGATTTGGGGGAACAAGTTTGTCTAACGTATCTAGAAACTATGAAAAGTTTGTGTAAACCTAAAGAAATCCAGAAGATTGTTAGTGATCCGTCTCCTTTGAGATTTTAATTGAAGATGTTCTTTTTTCTGCATTTAATTTTAAGTTATCTTGGTTGACAAGTAAGATGTCTTTTCACAGAACAGTGGAAGTTAAGGAAGGTAGGTATGGATGAGATGTATGAGGTGATATCAAAATATATGATGCATATTTAAATTCTAAAAGTTTATTACAGTGAAAGATACATTGTCATCAATCCCCATCAAAATACTCCTCCTCACTTCAAGCACACCTGTCCTGTGTTCTTGCTACTTTCTGAAGTAGTTCTAGAAATCCTCTTTCATGTCTTTACAAGGTATGATAAAAAATACAGTGAATCCCACTGCCCAGTGCCATCCAACAGAGAGGCAGACTTGGAAAAGCATTACAGGGAGTTCTCATCCATCTTATTCACCAGGTCTGGCACTATGTAACTGCTGGTTCTTCCCTAAAGTTAAAACGACCATGAAAGGTAAATGCTTTCAATTGATGTAGGACACAGAGGCAGCTGTGACAGTAAACCAAACCCACTTACAATGACTTCTAGAACTGCTTCAGAAAGTGACAAAATGATAGGATAAGTGTGTTCCAAGTAAGAGTATTTTTTGGGGACTTAATGGCAGTATTTTTACTGTGATTAAAAAAAAAAATATTTAGCATTGACCATATTTTGTGATCACACCTTGTACACATAATGCTTTCTCATTTTCTAATTTTTAAAGAGTAGATTATGGTATTCTTTTTGCTTGTCCCTCCCACCCCTACTAGAATAAATCAGAAACAAATGAAAAAAATGAATATTTAAATTGGTCCCTGTGAATAATGCTTTCATGACAACTTAAAATTTGGCTCTTTCTGTAGTAAGTACCGGGCCCAAAAAGGTCTCTGAAAATGAAATAAAGACTTATTTTTTGCTGACTACTATTTGAGTTTTAAAAAGACAAATTGTTGTTGTGCTGGTGAATTTATTATCATCCTATTTATTTGTTCCTTTCCTCTCCCACATCTTTGTGTATATTTATAGCTCTTTGGTGAGAAAGCTGCTGGTGATCAATTAAATATTGCCAGGAGTAATAGCTACTGAATTTTTGTATGAGAAAGAGTCATGTGTCTCAACCCTGCTCAGTTTTCTTTCTTTTTTTTTTTTTTTCGGTACTGGGGATCGAACTCAGGACCCTGCACTTGCTAGGCAAGCGCTTATTCCACTGAGCTATATCCCCAGCCCCCCTGCTCAGTTTTCATGAGGGTGTGGTGGAGGGACGAAAGTGCGTGGCTACATCGGGATATTTCCAGTGCATAAAAATAGACAGCATCATAGGAGGCTATGTACTTGGACATGGTTAAATTTTCTCCAAATGAATTGAATCCATTAAAGAATCCGACTTACAAGATTTTATAACAATGGTTTCTCCTAATGTCTTACCTTTGACCACCACAAATGACTAGCTTGTTCATTTGCAATGAGAAAAGAATGCTATGTTTTTCCAGAGAAATGCCACAGAAGCATTTTTGGTTTTTGAATTAATGTACTTTTTAAAGATTAGAGACTAGGATAAAAAGGGCTCTCAGGTTCCTACTAATTGCTTATTTTTTATGATTCAGATCGTTTTACTTAGATCACATATTCATATTTGATGTTTTGTAAAGCTTAAATTCACCGAGAGAGAAATAGGCAGCATAATTTTTAGTTAGATGTTAAAATTATGCTTTAAAATATGACTTCATATGTTACAATTTTCCATATGATCAAAGAGATGTTTTAGCTCCTTGGACTGAATTTTCTATGATTTTCAAAGTTCAGAGCCAAGCCCAGTGGTAATGCTGTAACCTCAGCATTCTGGGAGGATGAGGAAGGAGGGTTTTGTTTGAGCACCATCTGGGCAACCTAGCAAGATGCTATCTCCAAATGAAAAAAAAATGTAACAAGGGCTGGGGATGTAGCTCAATGTGAAGGCCCTGGGTTTAACTCCCAAGGCTGCAAGAAGAGAAAAAAGTAAAACAAGAAAAGTTTAAGGGCCTTATGTTTACAGGTACAGTCAATCAAAGTTGGAAACATGAGACACCACACAAATCTGTTACTTAGCAACTACTTTTCACAGTTTTAAATGCTGTGAAATATCAGCATATGTTGAGTAAGGACTTTTTACAATTCTATAAAAGTGGTATTTTATGGCAAATGTGGAATTTCTCTGACTTAATGTAGGAATACATGTAAGCAGCTTGACAAAGCAGAACACTTGAGCATGGCAGCAGTTTTCAGAATCAGTTCCTAGTGGTCACCATTTTTTCCTTGGTTTCTTCTATTTTGGGTATATCCTCCCACCAAGGGAGTAAATAAAGAGCAAAAAAAAAAAAAAAAAAAAAAAAAGAGCAGAGTGAATGTTTTTGGTGAATTGTGTGAAGACTTGTCTCCTAGGTTCTGTATTTAAGCAAATCACCAGATCATGAGCCAGCCCTGTCTGGTGGCCAGAATGAGTGTGAGCTCACCTTGTGCTGTGCCCTTCTGCTCCGGCTGTTGGCTGGCGTGCATTGCTGGTGTGTTAGTTCTAGTAATGCACGTTCTGATTGACCCTGCCCATACAGTCTGCCTGCTGGACATAGCACTGTTTCCGGTTTTTTCCTTCCAACCATCTGCCAAATCATTTCAGAGTACATTCTTTCATACGCCCCGGCTCTCAAACCATTCGGAGCAAGGTCCCTCACCTACTCTGGACACACTACTTCTGCCCTGGTGGATGGTCTGCAGCCTGGGGAACGCTATCTGTTCAAAATCCGGGCCGCAAACAGGAGAGGCCCAGGGCCGCACTCCAAAGCCTTCATTGTCGCTATGCCAACAAGTAAGCACCTGTGTTTGTGCCTCTCTCTTCTACCTCTCTTCATTCCTGCTATTTGTTTTGTGTTACTTTGAATCATGCTTTGGGTTAAGAACTCTGGGGTGCAAAGCTTACATATCGATTTGTTAAATACTTTTGTGATCCTTTTAGAACTTAGTCTTCTCAAAGACTAAAATATTATTGATTGCTGATAATACTAACGGTTATTACCTCTTTCTTTTGTATTAACTACATGAGTAAGTTTATACCACTATTTAATGGAGGGTTAACTCTGACAGGAAAAGAATATTTTTGTAAGCGTAATGTGTCACTTTAAATTGTTAACCCTCTTTTACTCAGCACTAACAGTTTCCGTTGTGCTCCATTACATCCAAGTGCAGCTTTGCTCAGAAGAATTTGAATTGTCTGGTTTATCTGATTAGTATTAAAGCCAGAAAGTTAATAAAGGTACAATATTGGAGTGGACTGTGTTTAGACCATGTTTTCTTTTCTGCTTTTGCACATTTATGCCACATATGAGCAGCTCCACCCTTCATTATGTGCCGGGAGGACCCACAGGATGTACACAGCTGTAATCTGGTAACAAACTGTGGAAGAGATAAAGTTTGCTTCCTGTGGGTTCCTCGTTGGTGTAGAAATCTCTCCTTCCTGCACCCTTTCTCTCAGTCAGTTCTGTTCTTAAGATGGGATGAGGTACGTTTAATTTAATATTTTGCCTAGTTCAAGAGTCTTTTTAAGTTTTATTTGGGAATTGCAAAAGCATCTGTTGTGAAAGGAATTTTAAGCAAGAAGCAGGAAGCAAGTAAAGGGGAAATAAAATACTCTATAATGTCTCAAAAATTAAAAATTTGTTGCTCACTCCGATCACATGCAAGTTATATAATATATATATTCCCATGCATTCTGGAGCACAGGATACAAAAGTTCGTATCTGGGTTACTCATAGCCCTTGCTTTTTAAAAACAGCTATAATACATTTGCAGTACACTGACTAGTTGTTTTTTTAAATGTATGCAAGATTTTGTATTTACAAAATCAATGAATTGCAGGTATTGCTCAGTTTTCTCAGTGGATTGGTTCTAGAACCTTCAAGGATACCAAAATCTGAACACTAAATCCTCATATAAACAATGTAGTATTTGCCTATGCCACATATAAATTATCTCTAGTTTACCTACAATATCTGATAGAATAGAAATGATGTGTAAATGGCTGTTATACTATATTACTTAGGGGAAAACGATAAGGGAATAAAAAGTCTATACATGTTCAATACAAATGCAGTTTTTCCCCAAACATTTTTGATGGGAGGTTGGTTGAACCTGGTGATGCAAAACTTATAGATATGGAAAGTGAATTGTACTTTAAAATAGTCATTTCAGAACTCTTTCAAATAGTAAGTTATGGCATTCTGTATAGTCAGTTCACATATATTTTTTAAGACTTGTATCTGTTACGTAATGTAAAATATAATTGCTTCAAAAAGAATATCATAATTTGGAAAGTAAATTTCCAGTGCTCTTGGGAATTAGAGGTGATCACCATTTGGAACACCTCTTTACTACTGTTGCAATTACTTTGGATTGCACAGCTTTTGAATATTTTTTTAATGCCAATTTTTCTACATTGTTTTATAGCCAGTACCAGCGAGCCCAAGGTTCAGCGGAACACAGAGGACCATTGGAAAGCTGAGAAACCAGCGCCTTCCTCCCCTCCTCCCAAAGCTCCAGCTTCCTCAGAACACACTCAGTTGCATGGTTCTCTCCCGGGCAGAAACATCAAGGACCCTCTCCTTGACTTGAAGAACAAAATACTGGCCAATAGTGGGATGCCCAGAAAACCCCAGCTACGTCCTAAGAAGGCTGAAGGGCTGGATGCTCAGTCCATGGAAGTCACTGATGAGGAGGAGCAGGATTCCCTGGAGGATCCACGCACATCAAACTCTGACACTCCAAACCAGAGGCAAACCCCAAGGCAGCCAAGCAGACCTGGCCACAGGGTCCCAGCCCCTGACAGGACTCCACTGAAGGCCCGAACGCCAGTGTTACCCTCAAAAGAAGGCATGGATAGGCATGTCCCCTCATCTGTTGCCCAGCCTCACCCAGAAGTGACCTCCTCTGAGGACGCCCCCCAGGGCCCCTCTCCCCACCCCAATGGGGGGCCCTCTGCCAGCTCCATTGACAATGACTCTGTGGACCAAGATGAGGAGGAGCAAGCTGCAAGATTCCCTCACTCCAAGGCTACTGCTTCCCAGCAGCTGTCTCCTAAGACCCCAGCCCGGTTCCAGCCATCCCTGTCCCCCAGCAATGAGGCAGTCTCTAGTGACACAAGGTCCACACACCATGGCGCAAAGCCAGCCTTGCCCGCAGGCAGGACACCCCATTCTGGAGCTACGGAGGAAGATTCCAACTCTCCTGCTCCACCCTCTAGACTTTCTCCAGCCCCGAGAGGGTCCTCTCGGCTGCTACCCATACAACCACACCCTGGTCCTCCCCTCTCCAGGGGCTGGAAGGATGTTCATTCCCCAGCTATCAACTCCCACACACCTTCACGATCTACGCTGTCTGCCCCAGTCTCTGTCCATCTGTCTTCTAGGACAGCGGTTTCTGAGAGAGGGGATACTTCTGATGACAGAGGCCACAGTGACAGGGATGCCGAAGATCTTGGGAGGGAGGCTGAGGCCACTGTCCCCTCCCCAAGGGTTCGACCTGCCTCTGGCCATTTCAGTTTGCTCAGAAATAGACCCTTTGCTGCCAATGGCAGGTTTCCGAACAGGTTTTTCAATGGCCAGGGACCACGGGTGCAGCCATCCAGCTCCCCGCAGTCCACCTTGGCCTCGAGAGTCCTCCCCCCGGTCCATTCTCAGTCAGCTCCCCATCCTAGGCTTGGCTCAGGTATCCATGGAGACGTGGAGGCTGAGAGGCCACTTCCTGCTACTGTGGTCAATGACCACAGGACTTCCTCATCCAGACAGCTCCCGGCTGGAGGCTGGGACTCTTCAAGGAGGGGCCCCCAAAGAGGGGCCAGCCTATATAGGAAAGAGCCTGTCCCAGAGAACCCCAAATCTGCTGGAACAGATGTACATCCTTTGAACAAATCCCCCTCTCTCACCTCCAAGGCACAAGACATTCAACAGAGCACAGACTTGGAAGTGGAGGAGCATTTTCCCAAAACTCAGCTAGTATCCTCAGGACGCCAACTGTCCCCCGCCAGTCCTCCAGCCTCAAAGACTCAGACCTACCCCGGGGCCAGTGTGCCTAGAAGGATGGCACCTGGCCGGGCCTCACAAAATCAGCCCCTTGTACCAGTCTCCTCCTCCCAACCTGGGCATCCCGGCCGCTCTCAGAGCAAGGATGCTGATCGGTCCCTTTCCCAGCCGAAACTCGCGCTGGCTCCAGCTGGGCGTCCTCGCCCCACGACGCAGGGCAGTGCGCACTCCTCAGACCCATTGGCTGGCAGCTCTGCACGGGCGCTCCGTCCGGCTACCCAGGGCCAGGACGAGGGTTCCCAGAGCAGTTACGAGGACAACAGCACAGAAGTTGAGGCCATCGATGCTCGCGACCCCACGCACAACACCCGCGCCAAAGATGCCACCCCATCCTTATCAAAGTACCATCAGGTGGCTTCTCCGTCAGGGCCCGGTAAAGGCAGGCCCCAGCGTGGCCATGTAGGGGAGTCCTCTAGGCCTAGCAGACCCGGCAGCTCCCAGTCCCGTGCTCGGATCCCAGGCAGGGCCGGGGCGCAAGTCACTCTAGGAAAGGAATCTCCTTCCAAGCGGCCACTGCCCTCTAAATCTCTGCAGTCAGTCTCCACCGAGGACGAGGAGGAGGACGCAGGATTTTTAAAAGGAGGAAAGGAAGACCCTCTGTCTGCCTCTGTTCCAAAGTGGCCTTCTTCCTCCAGCCCTAGGGGCAGCAAATACTCAGATGGGATCCTCAAGAAGGACAGGCCTGCCATTGTACTGGCTCCCAGGGGAGAGAGTTCCACACAGGAAGAGAGCGCCACCCCTGGGAAACGACCTCCCTATGCACTTCCAGGCATCCTCCCAAAAACCTCTCACCTCCCTACCCGACACCCTCCTGGCAGCCCTGCCACCCGAAGTCCCATCGTGAGCATCACCTCCTCCTGGCCGCAGTATACAACCCGTGCCCCTCCTAGTTACTACTCCACCACACCGATGCTCTCTTTGCGACAGCGGATGCAGCGCAGATTTCGCATTCCTGGCTCACGCCAGCCTGCAAGGCCCTCCTATGCACAAGGTAATTGAGTTTCAGAAACAGAAGCCTGTCCCCCACCCCCCTTCCCGCACCAAGGGGTTCAGTAGTGTCCACAGCAATTCCTGAGCAGTTGTATTTTACTTTATTTATAAATTTTATTTTATTGGGCATCTAACTACATCCAAGCACTGCATTTAGGGCTTTCCAGGTGCAACATAATTTCATCCTTTCAAATTGTCTTGTAGGGGTTGCAGTGTTTTTCAAATGAGAAAGCTGTAACTCAAGCTGCTTACTTGAAGTCAGACGCTGAGATGTCTGAGCTGCAGTGCCAGTCCCAAGTCCGAATTCCCAGCTCTGTCCTTCTGTTATTCCATATTGCCCCTGTGAACCCCTTAACATGCGCTCTTAATCTGTGAAAATGTGTCATAACCACAAAGTTCTTTTTACGTGCTTACTTGCAAGCATATATTTAAGGAATCAGCAACAGCAAATTAGAAATGTAGATAGGCTTATTTTGTTCTTACAGTCTACATACAAAACTCTCAAACAAACATACCACAGGACAAATTCAAATGTCTAGGATTTGATCTGCTCAGACATTGCAAGCAATGGGGGTTGTCTAAAGTCTTCAGAAACCTCCACACCTTTAGTGTGTGCTAAAGACAGTTTTCACCCAGAGGAGTGAGACAGACGTGTGCCTTGTGTTTCCGTAACAGAATGGAATATAGACAGCTGTGAGCCTGGGCCTAAGTGGTCTCCAGAGTAGGCTCTTAGGTATTTACCATAAAATTGCCTTCAAATTTGAACTCTCCTTGCATATAATTGGGGCTTCATGGAACATTATTGAATGAATGTACTAGTATTTGTTAATCTGTACAATACTCTGTCATTTTAGCCCAATGCAAAGACAGAATAATGCCCCACATTGAGGGAAATTTTCCATTAAGACTGATATTTACAGTAAAATTAAGTTGTTGATAATAGAAGTAAAAGTCAGTATTTCATCGCAGATAGTAGAGAATCAGTACATAATTAATGGGTAAATGAAGGAGAAAAAACAGGTCTTCCACTTGCAAGATATTTGTCAGAAAATCTAAACACTTTGAGCAGCCTGTGAGGTTAAACTGCTGAGTGCTCCCATCTGAGGCTTCAGGGGAGCTGTCTTGGGGGGCAGAGGCAGAGACAGACAGAACAGCAACTTAAATGGCAGCTGCTGTACCTCGTGTTTCCTATCTTGGTGAATACTTTCCAATCAGCACTGGAGTTTAAGCTGTGAGACAGCATTGGCATTTGTAATAGCAAGAATGATGGGTACCCGAGTCAGCTAGAAATAGTTGTCCTGTTTATTATAATATGCCAACAAAAACAGAATTTCATTTAGTACATTTTGGAGACAATGTTTTCTTCTCTTCCAATCTGGACAAAATATCTAATGCCCAAAGTTGAGACAGGAAAGGTTTATTTAGCTCACAGTTTGTAGAAGTTTTAGTCTATAATTGGTTGGTTCTAAGGCAGGGTGGCTTGACGGAGAACAATTCATGACATCCACAATGCAGCAAAAGCAACAAGGGGGATGTAAAGGAAAGGGACCACAGCAAGTCCAAACTCTAGCAGGGTGAACATTAAGTCCTATAGTTCCATGTGCAACATCAGAGGCAGTCTGTGGCAAGTTGTGAATTCCACGGAGCTTGGATGGCTCCACCCCTATGGCACTCGTAGTGGTTGTAGCTCCCATGGCCTCTCTCTTGGGCTGGCTCTGCTCCCTCCTTGTAGTTTACTTCAGATGATCCACATTCCTGGTTTTTCCAAACTTCTGGGGTCTCCACTGCACCTCTGTCTTCACACTCACAGCCTCACACACTGTCCCCTCAGGGGCACACTGCCTGGCCTCTCAGGCCTTCTGAAATCGGTGTGGAAGCCTTCCTAGCCCCACAGCTCATCTGTTCTGCATGTGCCTAAAGCCAGAACCACGTGGATAATGCTAAGGTCTGCTGTCAGCAGGAGCAGTAGCCAGACTTCTCTCCCTCTTGGCCACAGGGGTTGAGTACCTGGATCACTGAGCACTCTGAATCCATTTCTGAGGAACAAATTCTCTATGCTGCTGCCATTCTGGTACATGGTGCTCTGGTGCCTTCCTCTCACTTTTGTAATGTGAGGTTGCAAAGGATGGAGCCCCTCACTGGGCGTGGTGGCACATGCCTCTAATCCCATCACTCAGGAGGCTGAGGCAGGAGGATTGTAGTGAGTTCAAGACCAGCCTGGGCGACAAAGTGAGCTCAAGGCCAGTCTGAACTACACAGCGAGACCCTGTCTCAAAAAGACAAAACAAACAAACAAACAAACAAAACAGGATGGAGCCCCATAGCTTCACGTAGTGCCCTCAGGGTGTCTTTTCTCTTCTCTTCCTTCTCAGCAGTTAAGATCTTTTCTGCTCTATCTTTGTAGTCCACATCTTTACTGGAACTTCCTTTCTGGCCAAACTCACAACACAATAAATCATTCTCTGTGATCTTTGCTTTTGATTCTCAACATAAATATGGCTAAAAGCACTCACCAGTAGCTGTTCCATGGCCTGAACATTTGACTGCTTTGAAATTTCTTCTACAGCATAGTCTGACACCCTTAATCTGAGTCTCAGGAAATGTCTCTGGACATGAACAAAATGCAGATGACTTTATGCCAAGCCATAACATGCATCATCTAAAGTCCACCAGCCAATGGAATACTTCATTCCCTCAGAAACTTCCATAGCTTGGTCTTTACCTGCAAGATTTCTATCAGCATTCTGGTCCCCTGAGCTCTGACCAGAATCTCTCATATAGAGCAGTCTAAGGTGTTCCAGCTCTTCTTTTTCAGCCAGCATCTCTGAACCTTTCCAAACTCTTCCTACAAGCCATTCCCAAAGCCTGCTGAAGCACATGGTCAGGTATAGTCACAGCAGAGACCCCACTTCTTTGGTACCAAATTCTCTCAGTTATTTTTCTCATTGCTGAGACAAAATACTCAATGCCCAAAGTCAAAGGGGGAAAGGTTTATTTAGCTCAGAGTTTGAAGAGGTTTCAGTCCATAATCCACTGGCTCCAAGACAGAGTGGCTCATGGCAGAGGGGCAACCATTCATGGTGGTGGAGAACACGAAAAGCCATGGAGGGGGCTCTTCCCATCCCTTATTTTGTATCCATTCTACTGGGATTAGGGTGCCAATCCAATCAGTAGACTGATGCAATAGTCACCCATCCTCAATCCCAGCACCCTTAATTCTGGCACTGCACTATGAATTAATCACACACTCTAGATTCAGCTACCTCCAAAAAAGCCCTATCTAAAAGTGATGAGTGTTTGAGGGACATCTAGACACAAACCATAACAATCCCTCTCCCTCCAACTTTTAATTGGTTAAAATAAAGCCACAGTTACTAAGGTCTCTAGCTCTATATGACAAATTTACTTATGTGGCACATTCTCATTATCTACGTATTGTTAGAAAACTGTGACTTTACTGTACTTTTAGTAAACGTTCTTGTTTATCATGTAGAAATCACACTGTAAGACTATTGTTACTTAACATATAGGACCTACTGGCTTAATAGTGTTTAATATTTCTTTGAAATAATGTGTTACAACTTTTGCTTTGGAATGAAATCAACAGCCCAGTAATGTTGAACTTATCAGGTTCTGTTATATTATAAAACTTTTTAATTTTGCACTGTGTAGGTTATAACAGCAGACCCAATGGAGAAGGGAAAGTACTTCCTGGTAGTAACGGAAAACCAAGTGGACAAAGGGTTATCAATGGCCCTCAAGGAACAAAGTGGGTAGGGTAAAATTATTTACACATTTCAGTTGTTGGAGAGAAAAATGATAAATACTGTGTTCCAGTAAATCAAGTGGTCTTATTTCCTCTTTTTCTCTAGTTTTAACTATGTGAAGATACTTAACTATGGTTTCTTTCAAGGCTCAGAAATTGTTTGATTCTCTTCAGTAACTACTTTGATAATCTCACAGCTAATTGATGAGCCTGGGCCTGATTTCCATTTGCCTTGACTGGTAGGAAGTTTAAACAAAAGTGTGGCCCAGTCACAGCAATTATGTGGAGTCTGATGGATGGCCTCTCAAATAAACTTGTTTTCCCTATCTTCTACCTTTATTTGATCTATGTTTTTAGCTTATTATTTGATTAAATACTGCATGCCTTTTCTGCTAGTTTTCTCATATCCTTTATAAAAGCAAAACAAAAAAATTGTTTAGGCTATTACCATGAGCTGAAGGTAATGGGTAGCATGCAGTGTTCAGGGGCCCAAAATATTCTTTCAAAAAAAAAAACAAAAAAACTCATAATGGAATTCCCAGTCAAAACCTTCCAGTTGTTATAGCACCACCTAGGAAAACATATCAAATAACTTCATGAAAACTTTAATCACAGGTGGTCTTATGAGGGACTTTACCATTTCTCAAAGGAACAGAAATTTGTAGCAGGAAGAATGCAAATGAGCAACTGCTTTGAAGATACGCAATATAACAGCCAGGGCTGATTTCCTATCTTCTTTCTTTGCAATTCTGTATTGCTTTTATTGTTTTTTAAATTCTTTTTAAAATAAAAAACCAAACCAAAACAAACAAAAAACAAAATGTCTTTGCAAACAATTTTGAATTGAAGCAGTACAGAATGGATTTCAAAGGTAATATTTATATAGATAAATCTTATTTTAATTAGCAAAGTAGCACCCAACAAAATGTCCTGCTGAAAGGACTTTCTCCCATGGCCTAATCGTTCAGAGCAGTGAGTTTCAAATGTGAGCCAGCTTAGGTCCACTCTCAAATCCAGCCCTGGGGTCAGATCAGGTGATCTGTATACCAGGCTGTTTTCCTGGACCACGATTGGAGAACCACCAGTGAGCATTATGAGCTTGTTTCCTCATAGAGATAATAACAATATCTTCCCAAGTTTTATCAAATATGGCATTTTACTATATTGGGGAATATTAAAGTTAGATTGTTTTAAATTTAATAATCAAATAATAATTTGATTTTAAACTTACACAGTAAAACACAAATATTGTATGTTTTCAAACACTAATAATACATATTCATTGCAAGCAGCTAAATACTTCTGAAATATGTGTAAAAGAAAATAAGCATCCACTATACCAATCTATTCCTCAAAGATAATCACTGCTTGCAGTTGAGGTGTGTCCTTGTATAATTATTTTCTCTGTAGTTTTATGTTTATATACAATACAAATATATATATTTTTTTGCAAAACAATAAGACTTATATTCTACATACACATAAGTATAGGTCACTATGTATAGAATTCCCATATTTCTTTTATTTGCTATATATAGGCCATGATTTATTTAGTCTCTTTCCTCACTTGATAGACCCTTAGATTGTGTCCTACTTTTTAGCATTCTATCTACTTTACTAAATGCTAAAGATATTTTGAGCATCTTCTGTGTACTTGAGAAACTTAAAACAATTTACATGTTGTATGGGTAAATTGTTATAATATGAAATATAACTGTTTTACCCTTTGTCTTTGAAACTTTGCAAGTAACACTGACAAAAATAATGTTTCCCCCTCATATTGTGGTTTCCTTCTGTGGGAAGCTTCATGCATATGTGTATGTGGGTGGATTACTGTGATCATTTCGAAATGTCCAATATATTCTTTATATGTGTCATGGTTTAGGTTGTGGATTTTGATCGTGGGTTAGTGTTGAATGCAGAAGGGAGGTACCTCCAAGATTCACATGGAAATCCTCTCCGAGTGAAACTGGGAGGAGATGGTCGTACCATTGTGGGTAAGCAAGAATAGTTTTTAAGGAACGAAGTTGTACTGAATTAGCTAGAGAATAACAAATGTTTTCCTCTTCCTCTTCACTTTTCATGGTGGCCCTTGATCCATTTGCTTTCAGCTATATGGGAAAAAGAGCCTCAAAAGAGGCAGCTCTCAGCTTTCCTCCCCCGTAACTTTAGCTATACTTTTTCTGAAGACACCACTCTCTAGAAATGTGTTTGTGCTTGAAACTGGCCATTTAGAGCAGGAGTCTGAAAACTATGACCCAGGGGAAAATCCTATGTACTGCCTGTTCTTGTAAGGCCTATGAGCTCCAAATAGCTTTGAAGGTTTTAAATGATTGGGGAAGAAAGGATATTTTGGACACGTGACAATTGTATGAAATTTGCACTTCAGTGTCCCTATACAAAACATTATTGGATCAGAGAAGCATTTATTATGAGTCATGGAACTCATTTATTATGCATTGTTTATGCACTGTCTCTTACCTTTTTTTCCTGCTGAGTTAAGCATAGCTGCAACAAAGATCATGTAGCCGTTTAGAGCTTAAAATATTTACCCTCTGGCTCTTTACAGAAAAATTTCCAAAGTAACAATATTCCTCCTTAGGAGTAGGAATGAGATTAAAGAAGGAATTATTTCACTTACTAGAGGTGAAGAGTTTTCTGGGGTCATGGGGCATACTGATGAAAGATTCCTATGTCTGTGCAAGGCAATGCAGATTAGTGGACATTATAATATGCCCAGAATATTCTAGATAGTAGTAGATATTGCTACCTCAGCTGATATACTTTACATTACTCCTTTGCATTTTACTAGCTAAAATTTAATAATACATAAACTTTGAGATGACACATTCCATTTCTTTTTATTTCCTCTGGATTATTTCATCTTGTTGCATAGCTCTTGGTTGATTTTGTTTCAGATCTTGGAGGAACACCTGTGATCAGTCCCGATGGTCTCCCCCTGTTTGGGCAGGGGCGACATGGCAAACCCCTGGCCAGTGCCCCAGATAAGCCCATCTTGAGCCTTGGAGGAAAGCCTCTGGTGGGCCTGGAGATCATCAAAACAACCACCCTTCCCCCCACCACAACCATGTTGCCCACTACAACTACGACCACTGCGCCTACCACTACCACTCCTCGGGCCACGAGGGCCACTACTCGTCACACGACCACCACCCGCCGCGTGACCACCACCCACCACATGACCACAACCACACGCCCAACGACCACAATCCGAACTACTATGCGGACAACTACCACCACAACCCCTGAACCCACCACCCCCATCCCCACCTGTCCCCCTGGGACCCTGGGACATCTTGACGATGATGGCAACCTGATAATGGGCTCTAATGGCATCCCAGAGTGCTACCCTGAAGAAGGTAACCAGCTTTGTTCAATGGTAACCCAACCCACTTAACTAGTTTGCTGCGTTTCAGAAGAGAGAGGCCAAGCCTGCAGGAGAGGGGTAAGTAATGTGCATAGCAAAACGGGAGTTAGAGGCAGCTGTAACCACAGCAGTTTTGACAGTACTGTGTCACAATCAGGGTTGCTAGATTCAACAAGCAAGAAATACTATATGGGACATAGCTGTATAAAAATGACTTGCTGTTTATGTGAAATTCAAGTTTAATTTGGTACCTTGTGTTTTACGTGGCAGCCCTTGTTACAACCCAAGTCAGAAATTTCGCTAACATTTGTGACATAATTGGTTTGGGTAGTGGTTCCCAAAGTATTTCCCACTGGACATTGGTAGATTAGTGGTTGTTATATTTTTGAAAAGCTAAACAAAATACTCTGTGATTATGTGATTTACACAAGGTTCGATAAATTTCTTACTGTTGGATCATTGAATAGTCTCATTTGAATCTCTAAGAAAATCAGTATTTGACTGGTGAGCACCCTGATCAGCCTTCCCTTTGGAAAATGCCAAGCCTCAAGTGGTGAGGCTTTACTACCTTCCTATACGGTAGGAAGTGTACCATATTTCCCCTGCTTTGCTATACTTGACCTGGGCTGTGCTATCCGGCTGCGGTTAATGTCTGTCTGTCTTGCTGCTGGGAATAGATTCTTCCCTCTGAAGAATGGGAGGTAGAACATGTTTATCCAGGTTGTAGTAGAGCCGACATGTCATCATCATCCTTTCTGCTCAGGCCTCTTTTCAAACAGCTTTGGAAGACGCCATCCTAGACTTGCAACAGGCACAGTGGAGACAAATTCCTTTTCTTTGTCTCACGTTGACAGGAGTTGCAGTGTTGGCCATAAAGCTCATGTCTTGTTAGGCTAATGCAGAATAAAGGCCTTCCTTTTCAGGAATCATTTTTATGCCTGGAATTCTTACAGTGTCACTTACTATGACAAGCCCAGTCAGTATGAATACAAATGCAGTGTCCAAAACGAGAAGCCGGATTGAAGTCATTCTTTAAATGAGAAAATGCCAAATAAACAGGAAAACTGTACAAAAAATTCAAACCAAAGCATAAGGAGATGCACACAGAAGGAGAGGACCATTGGGGAGAAGACTCTTAATGCTATTCATCCAGTGAGTATACATTTGAATTTACTACTGAATTTCTAGTATCAGAGTGACTTCTTTCTTCTGCATACATTAATTTTAATTTTAAACATAGAAGTATAATTAAAAGATAATTATTTAATAATTGTCTGTAAATAAAAGTGATTATTTTAGATTTGATTTTGATTATTGTTACTTTGCTTTTTATTTTGCTTGTCTTTAAGCCTTATAATTCTTTTCATATGCTTTTTATTTTTGGACTTTAATTTCAAATGAAAGTCTTTTTCTTGGGGTTTGTGCCACTTTTCTTTGCAAATCATGATCTCTCTCTATATAACATATTTATAATTTATGTATGTTACATATAAAATATATATAACATGTATAACATATATAACTCTCTCTGTATACATGCACATATATCACTTATATTTATTCTTTATATTCTCTAATCCAAGCCAAAGAATAATTTGCTCCCAGGCAGCCCTTTGAAAAATACAAAGTCCTGTGTGAAAAAATTAATTTTGGAGCAGCAACATATCATAACTTTTCTTATCCCTGCTATTTTACTACCAACTTCATTAAATATTTTTCCTTGCATTAATTCTGATTCATATATAGAAAGTTGCATGTATTTAATCTGCACAACTCCTTGAGTTTGGGGAGGAGAATACGCTTGTTAATTCATCATCACTATTAAGGCCACAGACATATTACCTTTTGTCCCCGTTAATTGTTAGTATTATTCTTTTGTTTTCATTTCTGTCCATGTCTTGGAGTTGCTTTTTTCCTCCCCCATCTATAAGCTCCCCCTACTATCCTAGTATATATCGTCCTTCATTCACTTCCTTCCATCAGCCTCAACTCGCCTTCTCTCCAAATGTTCCCTTTAATACACCTGTACTAAAGGCAGCTATGGGTCAGACATTTGGGAATACACGGTGTAGTCTCCACTTCATCCATTGTTAGACTGTGCACTCTAGGGTCAGTGATGGAGAGGCAAATGAAGCATCTATTTGGTATGGAATCAGGTTCTAAAGAGAGCTTGAGATTTACAGGTCAGAGTCACATTGCTCTAGGAAAGCTATACAGTACATTTGCTGCTTCTTGGTTGAATGTCCTATAAGTGGCCTTGATACGGAAAAGTTCTTTCTGTGAATACCATCTTGACACTCAGAGCAGAGAGAAACTCTCAGTAAGGCTTGGGTGTCAGCTGAGGGACCACGCCAAGTCTCCCTCAACATATAACCTACAGAGCCACCTGTGTGCGATCCTCATCACTGGCTCTACCTCTTGTGCATGTGTTTCTCTCTTGCACCTTCTCTTTGCTTGTATGGAGTATAGTTCAGTATATTCACAAGTGCTAGAATCCCATGTGTACACAGCCAGCGTTTGACAAGCAGCATCTTGGGTGTGGCACTTTCCAGCCCTGTAGCTTGAAGTATTTGTTATTGGAGTGGTCATGATTTGGAACCCGCATTAGTGACCAATGATGATTTCCGTGAGGGTCCCTGCCAAGTCCCTTCCCCATTGGCCACTTGGCCCCCACTTCTAGTTGGCCACTTGCCATTCTATTCCTTTTGCAAAGTCCTCACATTTTGTTTACAGCCCTCTAGTCTGAAAGGTATCTTTTTAAATCTCAAAGGATTTATTCTAATTAAATCATGCCCTCCTCCTTTCTTTTAAAACTCGGCCTTTAAATAATGTTCTGGAAATACCCTTGGGCTGTTAGTGATTCCAGTAATTTAAATATTATTTATGTGTACTTCCTCACTGGTTATGGATGCTGTACTTTCCTGCAGGCAAAGATGCACATTGTATGCCTGTTTTCTGTGTATTATTGCATTTCCATCTGTTACACACACACACACACACACACACACACACACACACACACATTTTTTGTTTTTTTCTTGATTTGATTTCTTCATTTGGTAATAAACTCCTTGTAGCCATAACAGTGACTTGTGCTTCATCTTTAGTTCCATATGTGTCTCATTCACTTTGCCATTACTTGGACAAAATACCCAACATCCACAACTTAAAGGAAGAGAGGTTTATTTTGGCTTATGGGATTTAGAGGATGCAGTCCATAGTCAGCTGGCTTCAAAGCAGGAAGGGCATGGTGGAAAGGTCTGATGAAGGAAAGCTGCCCATGTCATAGTGGCCAGAAGCATGGAGAGAAGAGAGAACCCTAGGAGGGAGAGACATCCTTCCAGGTCATGCCACCAATGGCCCACTTATTCCAGCCAAACCCCACCTCAGCAATATGCTCAGCTCTGAGGTCTTCAGTGGATTAATCTGCTGATGGGTATAACCCCACAGTGCAATTTTCTTCCAAAAGCCCAAGCTCTGAACACATGAGCTCATTAGGGGACATCCTAGCTCTAAACCATGCTACCATATTACCTAACTTGCATCTTTTTTTGGGGTGTCTACACAGTATCTTGAGATGTAGGAGTTCTCTACTTTCAACCTGGGAAGTAAAGACCAGTCCTCTTTGTTTTTCAGGTTCTATTTCTACACTAGATCTGATGAGACTGCATGCATTTGGAAATGTTAAAGCCAACTGAACATTGAAGAATTTGAAACAGGACCTTGTTGCATGTTACACAGAAACTCACTTGAGCTGGAACCACCACAGAACAAGGAAATACGCTCAAGTTCCAATGGCTGTCATTTACCTCTTCTCTCTAAACTTCTATTGAGAACAAAGTTTCTCCTGTTTTGTACATCTCTGGAGTTGAAGCTCTAATTCTTTAGTGCTATTTTGAACTCATGTTTTTCATGACCATTGATAAACTACTGAAGAGAATAAGCTACATTGCCATGGTGGATGATTGGCAGCTACTTTTACCCAAAGAAGTTTAAGTTCTTGATGTGGATGCACGGTGACTTACAACAAGCCAAGTTTTATGAAGTTCCAGATGACTCATAATGGCATTTGGATAGAAGTTACTTTTATTTGGGGTCCAGGTGGTGCTAGTTTAGAAAAATTTCCCTGAGTTTATTTGGTATTTAAATAAAAAAAGATTAAGTCACTCAGTAGGAAGTTCTCTTATGCCAGAGGTCTGGGTTGTAAGGCACCTCAAGAAGTGATCTCGGTTTGCAGGTAAAAGCATCATTCCTGTGACCTATCGCATGTACAATTTCAATATATCCAGGAGCTACCCTTCACATGTGTCCATGCAAAAAAAAAAAACACTTTCTCCTTTTCTTGTTCACCTGGAATGCAAAAATTACAGAATTTACTCATCTTTGACCTGGATAAATATAATGAAAGAAATGAAACTGAACTGATAATCAGGAAAAGTAAGAGTATGTCTGCAAAAGTTAAATTGACAAGGGAGAGAATATGGTATGCAAAGAATCTATGGCAAGATAACCACAAACATTAGTATATATGAACCTGAAAATGAATTGAACAGGCCCAGAAGTAATTTCTCTTGGATCCAGGCAGCTTGATGTTGGAACGCCCTACAGAAATATTGTGTTCGGTAGTTTTTCACTGAAAGGAGGATAAACTACAACTTATCTCCTGTTTACATTCACTGATCTTGTCATAATGTGTCTGTTTAGCACCTCAAGGGTGGGCAGGTGATAGGGTGTGTCACAGGCTCTGCATGGTGGCTGATCATGCTGTAACCTGCCCAAGGGCTGAGCAGACTTGAGATGCCCCTGTGCTGTGCTAGTGGATTTGGTTTGTATCACCATCATGTTCATGATGTTCATTACATTGGGCTACAGAAAGGTTGGAAGAAACATTACCTTGGAATATCACTGGGTGTCGATCAGTGATTTCCTAACAATAAAAATGTCAAAATTGGTGCATATGATTTTTTTTTGGTAAAGAGACTTTATATACCTTCTACTTCATCTCACTGTGGGATGATAACTCTCATAGATCATCTTTTGGGTTTATAAACAACTGGATTAATTCAACTTTTAAAAAGGAGAGGCAGTTTTATGAAGTGTAAAATGGATAGTCTTTGGAGCCAAAGGACTTGTTAAGCTCAAATTCTGTCGTTCACCAACTGTCATTCAGACTTGTGGTAATTCCTTTTAGAGCCTTGGTGTCCTTGCTTGAGAAGTGGGTATCATACGCCTGACATCTCTCAAAGCTGCTTTGTGAGGGTGAATGCAACTAGTGTACATAAAAGTATCCCACGAGCAGAAGGTAGCCAATAAATTGTAGTTCCTGCCTTTTATTATCTCTCATCACCACTTAAGGGAGACTTTTTTAAAGTGCTATACGTGTGGGCTTATGATCAAAAGAAGGGAAGGAGTTCCTCTGAGCTTTTTGAGTTAGAAGCTCTTTTGCCTCAAGATTTTATCAACCATAGAGAGCTATCCTTCCTTTTATAGCTGCATCTGTATTCCCCAAGTACAGAAATAATACAATTGCTTCTGTCACACCCTCTAAAAAGACTTCTGCTTACACTATCCAGATAATGGAACCAAAATGCCTGCTTTTCCTTAAGTCATTTGGCTCCTTTCCCCCCGTCTTCCTCCTGCCCACAATATCAGTTCAATCATTAAGGGAATTTTAGGAATAGTTCTCATAATTAGGTTTCTTGAAAAACACTTGAAAAATATCTCATGTTAAATTGTACAAATTGCACTGAAAGGGCTGGGGATATAGCTCAGTGGAATAAGTGCTTGCCTAGCAAGCGCAGGGTCCTGAGTTCGATCCCTAGTACCGCAAAAAAAAAAAAAAACAAAAACAAAAACAAATTGCACTGAAAGTATAATTCTGTAGTTGTACTAGATCCAGTGGCTAGGGAAGCCTAAGCTGTTTTTGAAGAGAAATTCCTAATCACTTGCATATCCTTTCCAGATGCAAGTTACAGAATCTAATTAGTACTGCATATGGAACCATATGCAATTTAAGGAATTTAACTAGCACTGATTTAGCTCCTGAGCTGGGGGATAGGCTGAGAGTTTGGAAGAGGAGAGAAGCACAAGGAACTCAATGGGTATCGTTTTGCCAAAGCAGAGAGTGGAAGAGGCGGGAAATTGTGCTGCTTCTAGAATATTTCAGAGGCAAAACTGAAGGGTAGAGAGAAGGGAGGTAGATGAGTAGGAGCTCACAGGTCACCATCCCGACTGCTGACTTCTCTCTCCCCACAGCTTTCTGAGCATGTATGTGTGTGTGTGTGTGTGTGTACAGACTGTGGCATGGTGGCCATGTGGCCTCTCAGTGTCCAATGCTGGGGGCAAGTGGGCAGGGGACAGAGGTGGCAGCCAGGGTGGCAGCCAGGGTGGCAGAGAGGACTTTGAGTCTGGGAGCCCATATCAGTGAGGTATTCATTCCTGGTCTGTCGGATTCTTGGATTGGTCTCTTCTGAGCCCAAAGGAAGCAGGGCCTGGGCTCCATCTCAGTGTTCTCTGACTGAGGAGATGCTGGCCTTGGTGACGTGTTTCCATGGTCTGCTGAGCGTCAGTGAATCGTCATGCTCTGGCACTAGGGCACTGAGGACCACTGAGAAAAAACTTGGCCTCTGATGACCATCCCTTCCCTCTGCCCTCCCTAGATGAGTTCTCAGGCCTGGAGACAGACACAGCCATACCCACAGAGGAGGCCTATGTCATATATGATGAAGGTAAGAGCTGACTTCAGATACTTAGACACATTCTTTCCTGGTGTGAAGGAGGAACTTCTTTTAATTACTATGTGGTGATCATGATAGTTTCTTTGAGGGATGGTGCTGGGGAAGGTGGTTCTGACTTCTTCCAAGTCACCTTCCAGTGTATATTTGATTGAAGAAAAGCAGCATGTCTGATATACAAATTCTGTTGCTGCTCCCCCACTTCCTTTTGTAAAATAATGCCGTTGTTCTGACCTCCTCAAGCTCAGCCCTTCTCTTTCATATCCTTTTCTCTTCGTTTCTAATTACATAAAACACGTGATACTGTAGATTTGATTTCTTACTACAAAACCTTTTTAAGTACAGTTAAGTTTAAGGATGCACCTGCATAGCATCTGAAGCAGTCTAAGTGGCAACTAATTCCATCCATTGTTATTTGTAAGACCCTGGGATGCTGTGCTTTGTAAATTGCCTCTGCAGTTGAAAAGTTAAGGGAGAATCTTGTCCCCCTCCATCTGACCTTTGACCCTTGGGCTTTGGGTGTTTTCAGGATGTACTTTGCCTTGCCATCAGCATCCGTAGCCTGATTGCCTTAAATCACAGCTGTGTGAATAATGTCATCTTTGATGCTTTATTTATTCATAATGAAGTTTGATATAGTGCTTTAATCACAGTAATTTTCAAACAGAAACAGACCTAAAACAAAAACAGATGTTAGGAAGCAAAGAACTTCTTAGCACCTTTGAAAATATTAGCGTCTTTTTATTATCCTTGAACAGTTCAAAGGAAGGACAAAGTTTTCTTTTAATATGTTAAAAAGATATGTTCTTCAAATTCTCTTAACAGCATTAAGTCTACCTTTTCCCCCAGAGCAAGGTGCACACACAGAAGATAGATTCTTTTAAAAAATTAAAGTATTTTCTGATGTGACCCTTTTATGGCTCTAAAAGGGAAAATTAGGTAAAAAATGATGAACTTGGGCCACTGATACAGTTGGAAAGATGGTAAGGGTCTCTCCAACTCTGATCCTAAGACCTCGTTTTTATGGACATACATATTTAGTTTTTCTCTTCCTCTCTGTTTATATGCAGCTGCTTTTTATGGAATCAAAATGAAGAGAAACAGTATTTTAGTAGAAACAAATTGTGTTTAGCCATGCAACTGATTGTGTGTGTGTGTGTGTGCGTGCGCGTGCGTGCGTGTGTGCGTGTGTGCACGCACACACGTGCACACACATGATAGAATCTACAGTTAAATCTTAAGAAAACACAATTTGACTGTCAACACTACCCCTTTTCTGGAAGTGCCTGATTACAAACCTTTTGTATCCTTTCAGACTACGAATTTGAGACCACAAGGCCACCATCCACCGCCAAGCCCAGCACCAAGCCCAGCACCAAGCCCAGCACCAAGCCCAGCACCAAGCCCACCCCCGCGGCTACCACACCGAAGGTCGTCCCGGAGGAAGGCACTATCAGTTCGTTTCCTGAAGAAGAGTTTGATCTGGCTGGGAGGAAACGATTTGTTGGTAAATACAGATTCTTAGTCAGAGAAACATGGTTTTTAACTTTAGCCTTTTGAAAAGGAACGTAACTAATCTCTTGGTCTGGCCAGGGCAGTGCGTTTTTGAGAAGAAATTTTCCTGGAGTGAAGTTTCCATTTGGAGTAATTAAGACAGTCAGGCCTGTTTAGATGCATATTGACATGCATGTGCTTTCTGCAGAAGTCAGAAGAGGGGAGGTTGGGGAGAACACATGGTATTTAATAGGGGAGAGTTTAGTGAGGAACACTCACAAATAACCAAGGCCAGGCAACAAGAGCATTTTTAGGGGAGCCAGTCTTTCTAAGACAGGAATCATTTATCTCTAGGCCTTGTCTGCATATTACTTGTGAAATTCTTCTTAAAAGGTTAGTAGCTTACTGAATGGAGCCACTAGCAGAGATTGCATCCCAGAGCCATATCTGTTTTTTTTTTTTTCAGTTATTTTGTTTAATTTTCGTTAGCTTCAAGGGCTTGGGGTCTATAAATTCATTTTTCTTTCTTTCTCAGCAATTAAAACAGCGTCCTCAGGAAAGTCTGTGTAGTTCACATGTGTTTCATTTTCTTCCCCAAGTCTCCTTTTCCCAGGCCCCTAATGAACTTCGCTAATGAGACAGTTGGATAAATATGCTTCTAAGTGGAGACAAGCAACAGCTTAAATTAATATCACACTTTTCTGTTCCCCAAAAAATATCCTGCCATGAGCAGAGAACAAGTTTTGCCAGCCAAGATGCAGTGACTGAGTGTGTAAACAGTGTGTACTTGAAGAGCAAGACTACAAAGCTAAGATAGCAGTCCTGAAGCCCATGCCAGTGCTTGTCTGTGGTGGGCAGCAAACGGGCTAAGTTCACCAAATGCTTAGACTTTCTTTAACAGTTCTGTGGCAGAAATGGAAATGCTTTCAGTGCTACTTTTAATTCTGCCACAGAGCTCTTTTGAAGGCTGAAATACTTACTATTGTCTGTTTTCTTATGTCTATACCTCTGTAGAGTATAATCGCCTTCCCTCCAAAACTTCCTAGAGAGATCCATGGGCAAGACAAAAGGCCTAATTCAGTACTAAACATTGGAAAATGGAAGAGTTAAAAACTGCATTTAATCCTAACAGCCATTGGGAATGGGAGCCTGGCACTGAAGATGCAATGGGCTGTTTAGAAATTACTAGCTACTGCTACTGGGGAGCACTTGAGAGTCTCCCATGTATAAAACCTTAACCTCAATTCCTTGGCATTTCTAACTTATTTAAGAGTGGGATTTAATAAAAAGAGCTCTGGGATGGAGGCAGAGAGTCTCCTGTTTGGCCCTTGCTTGTGGGCACATTCTCTCATGAAGGAGCTCAGCTCCTTCCCATATCCATCCTGCCTGATTCCAAGGCCCCTTATAACCCTGGAGATGGGATG
Organism: Dinomys branickii; assembly: GCA_004027595.1. NCBI lineage: Eukaryota > Metazoa > Chordata > Mammalia > Rodentia > Dinomyidae > Dinomys > Dinomys branickii. The sequence goes on along the minus strand of PVLD010003326.1, from coordinate 31,430 downwards.
TGTAGGAACAGTTTCAGCATGTCCACAACTAGCATTTCATAACTGTGAGTAACTATTAGACTGAGCAATGGTATTGTAGAAGGCTTCTTGGACCTAGCCTTACGCATAGACCTGCCAGAGGATTGTGGAGTTTGTGAAACCCTGGGGGATGCCACCTAGAGTTGAGGCTCAAAGCTGTCATCTTGACTGGTGAATATTTTTCTCTGGTCCCAAGATAGTCAGGGAAATGAATTATAATGAGAGAATGTTAGTTGACTTTAGTGTGGGCCTGACTCACACTTTTCTACATGTTTGGGCATAGAAATGGCAGAATGCTACAGGCTCACATTACATTGAATTACAGTCTGGGAATATTTCAAAATCACTTTGAAGACACAGTCATCAATGTTGACAGGGAAATAGAATCTTTTTCAACCACCAGACTGAGAAGTATGAACACATGGATACACGTAGGGGTTGGGGAGATGGGTTTTTGAGTTTGGCATCAGGACTGGTGTCTTGGGAGTCTCTGTCTGGCAGGAAAAGACTGAATGGTGAGTATGACTCTGTGGAGTGGATGCTTTGTTTCTTCTTATAGAAAAAACCTTCAGCCTTCTAATTGGGTATCTCTGTTTTTTCCAGCTCCTTATGTAACATATCTGAATAAAGATCCATCAGCCCCATGCTCTCTGACTGATGCTCTGGACCATTTCCAAGTGGAGACCCTGGATGAAATCATTCCAAATGACTTGAGGAAGAGTGACCTGCCTCCTCAGCATGTTCCACGGAACATCACTGTGGTTGCAGTGGAAGGCTGCCACTCATTTGTCATTGTGGACTGGGACAAAGCTGCCCCCGGAGATGTGGTAACAGGTGTGTCCTCTGCAGATTTTCCGAGTCCCCATTGATCTGTATGTGGGAAATATAGACAGTTAAAGATGGTAGATGCATGGATGGATGCACAGATGAATGAGTTGAATGGAAAATGCAGGTGTCTTTTTTTGATGAGATGAGGTGTAGGCACTGACGGAAGCTTCACTGGATGCTGTAAGGATCCCTGGGAGGAAGTCAGAAGTTCTGAATCCTAGATCCATCTAGGTTTGTATGATATTGAGCTAGCTACTTCACTTCCTTTTGTTTTTCTCGTATGCAAAATATCTTTCCATCTCTAGCATTATATAACCCTACAAGTGGCCAGAGAGCCCAGGGAGCCATTTGTGATATCAGCTCCTACAGCAAGAACAATGGAGTGTCTACTAAACCATGACTCTGTCTCTTCCTCTTTCCATGTGGCTGATTGCTTCCAAATCAGCTTGGGTCCTTCTCAGTTCCTTATGTAGGAACGGAAATGATGCAAAACTGCCCATTAATGTCGAGCCTTCAGGCATTGGCCTGAGAGATATTCATAAGTACATGTGTTTGTGAGGCTGTCTGTTGAAATAAGTTTTAATACAAAGAGAAATTATATTTTCTGTGAATAATCCCTTCTTTAGCAAATGATTCTTTCTGGGCCTATGAGCTGTATAAGAGGAAGGTACATATGTGTGGCCACATATGCATCTTGAGCTGGTGGGATGGTATTGGGGTTTGGATCTGAACTTCATCTACCACTATCATGCTAGCAGAATTCACATAATTCTAAGTTTCTAATACTTTTCTATTTTAAAGAGAGTAAAACATCAATAACAACAACATAGACAAAAACAAAACAAAGCCAAAGCAATAAAAATGATACAGGGTTTCCAAACAATGATAGGAATTAACAGCAGTTGTTATATTACATATTGTTATCTTCACTGAAGTTGCTCAGATTGTCAGAAGCAAGAATGCAAGACTGATCAAACCATTAAAGAGAATAAAAAAAAAAAAAACATTAGAAATGATACAGAGCTTCACTAACCAAGGTAGTAGGAATTCAACAAGGGTTGTTATATTAAATGTCTTAAAATTAGTTGTTCAGACTACCAGATATAAGCATGCAAAATTAGTCAAAAAATTTTAAGCATTAACTGTTCCTTTCAATAAACCATTAGACATAATCATTACAATTATTCCAGCTATCCATATATATTTTTTTTCCTTGCTTCTTTCTTTTTTTCCTTTTGCTCATACTATTTGTTCCTTCCTTTGAGCAATTTCTTTCCCTTTCATAATATCTATTGTACATTTTGGGTTGTATTTACTCTTTCAGGGTCTTACACTAGGGAGACAATATGATGTTTACACATATGGGCCTGATTTATTTCATTTATTGAGTATGGTCTCTAGTTGCATCCATTTACCTATAAAAGCCTCAAATTTATCTTTTTTATAGCTGAGTAATACTCCACTGTATAAAAATACCACATCTTTTTTATCCATTCCTCAGTGGATGGGCATTTGGATTGTTTCCAAGATTTAGCTATGACAAATTGTGCTGCTACAAACATGGGTGCACACATATCACTGTGGTATGATGTTTTTAATTCTTCTGGGTAAATTTTTCATGCTTTTGCTGTATATCCCCAATATTGTCTTTTAAAATTAGAAAAAATGACCAAGAATGGCCAAAGAGCAATTTTGCACAGGGGCCCCAAAGCCAGGGAAAAAGACAGAGGAAATAATGCTTCTGGACACTTTTTTAGGTTTGGCTGAAGGACTGAGGGGTGTGATGAGGGCGGAGAATTAAGGCATTGGAGTCTTCGGTGCATCTGAATGCTCTGCTTACCTTATGATGTTCATAGAGACCAGTTTCTATTAAAATGTCTGTATGTTCTTAAAAGAAAGCAAATAAACCAATGGAAGGAGGAACGTTTATAATCAAGACAGTCAGAAAGTTCCTTTATTAATTGAATATGGTTTTATGAGTAACAGTTTTCAAGAGCAAGCAAGTAAGCATGTAGAAAAAAGAATGGAAAATCCATACATGTGTGTGTGTGTGTGTATGTGTGTGTATGTATGTATGTATTTATTTATTTTTAAGATGAGATCTTGCTATGTTGTTCAGAATGGCTTTAAACTCACTATGTAACCCAGGCTGGCCTTGAAATTATGATGATAATCCTTCTTCACACTTCTGAGTGCTGGGACTACAGGCATATGTTACTATGCCCAGCTGAAAACTTTACTTTGAGCTCCTTAGCTTTTGATGGTGGAAAAGACATTAGCTTAGCTCTGGTGGAAAAGACACTTCTTTACACAAATATGCCACTTTGCTCTGAGTCCAGGCTACTTGAGAAACGCTGGCTGCAGGGTGAGAGGGTTGGCCACATTAAAGGTACCTCAAGGGCTCTTGAGCAAAGAGCAAGCTTTGGAGACTACCATCAAAATGTCTCTGGACTTGATTCAAATGCAGTTGCTCAATTATCCTGTAGAAGGTGAGCTGATGAAACACTTTGCTGTTAACTTTGCCATTGGTCATTCTTTCCAAGCAAAAGTGAGAAAGAAGAAGAGGTCAGGCCTTTTTGAAGGTACATCCCAATGCCCTAGGGACCTGTCAGTGGCTCCATGTCCCAAATGTTCTACCTTTCCCAGTAGTGCCAGCCTGAGGACCAAGTCTAGAAGACATGGGCTTTTACATGGGCCTTTGGGGGACAATTATCTGAACCACAGTAGCCTCATTTCAAGGGTTTGCATGAAATATTTGTTAAAAATATAGAAAGAGTCTTCCAGGAAGCACTACGGGAAGGGTTTCAGAGCCTGGTCCACCTGGCTTCTGGTCCCGTCTTACTCATTTGTTAGCTGTGGTGTAGTAGTGTGTACCCATAGGCTGCTACATAAAGTTTATCTCTTAGGTGAATTTGATGCTGTTGATCTTCCTGTTGACTTTCATGACCTAATTCATGTTCTTCAGTGCACTGACCACAGCTGTACAGTTCTGTTCGTGCACCCTACTGCTTCTTGAGTTCTTGGTATAGGGCCTCACAAGAAACAGTTGCATATTTTAAAATTAGTGAATGTGAACTTACCAATGCAATTAACATTATTGAGAATCAGTTTATTCATGTGTCAAAATAGGTGAGCAATATCTACAAACAAGGATCCTGAGTTTCAGCAGCTGCCATGGCGATGCTCACCTGTAATCTCAGCATTGTGGGAGTTTGCGGAAGGGAGGTCAGGAGTTTCAGCCCAGTCTGGGTAACTTAGTGACTGAGTGAGATCCTACGTCAAAGTATAAAAGTAGAAAAGAGGTGAGGATTTAGCTCAGTTGAAAGGCCCTAGGTTCAATCCCCAGTACCTACAAAAAAAGAGAGAATAAATTAAAATAAAATAAAACTTACTTGAAAGAGCTTAACCATCTGTGACACTTAGGAAGTGCTTGAAAAATGTTTTCTCCTGTGTACACAGAAAAGACTAGCATAAAGGATGCAGTGAAGTGTGATATGAACTTCACTTTGTCTTTTTGAAGGCTGTGCAGGTGTCAGAGCTGAGGGGCTCCCTGGAGAGATCCGTGATTGGCAGATATGACAGGGCAGGCTGGATGATAGGAAGCAGAGCTGCCTGCTTGCGGGGCTTCCAAGGTCAAGGGCAGGCACAGACAGCCCACCACTGGAAATCAGAGGCAAGGCTTCACCAGGTGGGCGAGGGTCTCTGTGAGTCTGGGGCTCATTCAGCCACACCTACTTACCCAGCAGTTAGCGCCAACATTCTTCATTTCATGTGAAGGGTGGTTATGTAGGACTTTGCCAGGAACTTCATAAGTATTTGAGGGGAGGTCACTACCTTTCTCTTCTGTGTGTTTTTTCTCTGTCTGTTCAAGATTAGATGTGATTAGTTCCAAGGAACTGAGGAAGGCGAGGGAATGAAGGAGAGACAGAGAACGAAAGGAAATACGGAGTCTACAGGTCATCTGGGAGTGTTCCAACTTTGTTCCATCTGTCTGGACTGAGCTGAAAGCACCAAAGTTTTGTCTCATCCTGTCCCCTCTCCAGATATATCCCCACTGAGCTGCCTGTGTGTTGTCTCATCCTAGTCACACTTCTCTGTGACTGGTTGCTGGATGATCACTGGATCCCTTCCCATTCCCATTTCCAGGGTACCTGGTCTACAGTGCGTCCTATGAAGATTTCATCAGGAACAAGTGGTCCACTCAAGCTTCATCAGTAACACATTTACCCATTGAGAACCTGAAGCCAAACACACGGTATGCTATATCAGCCATTTAGAAACAAACAACCAAAGAATGAGACCTGTGTGTGTGTGTGTGGTTATAGATACCCTTTGGTTGAAAATGAACGATTACTCACATTTTTGTGAATTTGCCATTTAGCTGTCATAGACTATTGTTCAATGCTTTCCATGTGTCATATGCTTTGCTTAGGGGTAATTACTATATATTACAATTGTTAGGGTATTGCATGTCTATTTTGTTACCCATTTTCCTAAATACTACCTACAATTAGGGAAAGAAAAGTTCTGTGTGTTGAAAGAGAGTTGATCCAGCTTTAGTCACCAGTGTGCTGGTATTAGGCAACATAACCTACATTAGTGGAGGAATAATTACTAAACATTTCAATTAACTGGTACCCAAACTCTCTGGAAAAACTACTGGTCTATAGCATTTTCCAACTTCTGTGGTGTAAATATTTTTATCATGGCCACCTTCAAGCTATCACTGGCACACAGAATACCTGTGTAGTTCATGATTGACTCCCACAGGCTCCTGTAGGCAAGTTCATCACTGTTGTGCTGGTTCACCGGGCTTGCTTGGCAAAGAGCTCAGAGTGGCATGTAGGTGGACCGGAAGTCTCTCATTTCTACCTAGAAGAGAACTTGGTTAAGGTTGGAATAAAATACTGATTAAACAGACACTTGCTCCAGAGGATGGGGTCTGAATAGCCCAGGGCATCAAGAGGCTTCTGAACAAACTGGGACGTCTCTTTGGGACATTTTAATGTGCCATTCAGGCTTACTTGAACCAAATTTTCATAATCTGTTATAAATTTAAGGATTTGGCAAATGGAAAACAAATAGTAAACCATGAAGCTGAGAAAGCAGTTTTCCCCCAGAAGTAATGAAAAGTTGATTAGCCAGAGAAAACAAAAATGACAAAAATCAGAGAAAATCAGGTCAATACCCTTTTTTTATTGTGTGCAGTGACAGTGTGTTTATAGTACAGCCACCAAATCAAAAAGCTGAAAGGTGCTGTCCCGATGTTTTACCACATAACTATTGCAGTCATACTTGAATTGCAATCTCTGACCCCTACCCGCAAGCTGAGTGTTGTCTCCATGACTTCTGCCGCCATGCTGATTTTTGAATACTGTTAAACGATGGCTGTGTAAGATAACAACTCACTCTCTTTTGCAACAGTTACTTGTCCCACAGTTCATCCAGTAAATTCTCCCAGAATGTTCACTCTGGGCCAGGTACCATATAAAGAACACAGAGTTTGGGGTGTGGGGGTGAAATATTCATAGCTTTTATAGACCTTACAGTCCTGTTCTCATAGACCTTACTGGTGGAAGAGACAGAATTTTTTAAAAATCAACATAAATTTCCCTTGGCTAGTGTCATGAAGGAGAAGTACACCTGTTAGAGAGTACAGAAAATAATAGTTTTTCCCCCACCCTGAGCCTGGGGGCGGAGGAGGCAGTCAGGTAACTTCCTAGGGAAGTCAGGTTTAATGCATAAGCGGTGGTTAAGCTGGACAAGGGCTGGTGAGCTGAGGCAAAATGGCCGCTGACAAAGGATACCCCCAAACATGCATGTTCTAGAAAGAACAGGAAGCTCAAAGGGAGGCCATATGGACAGCGGGGCCTCCACCCTGTGCAGACATTTCTGCCCCTTCCCAGGATGTGTCCTCATTTGCTTTTGAGGATGAGCGCAGACTGGGATGTAGCACACTTGACTCCTCCAACTCAACTGTCTTCAAAACCCTTCTGAACAGCACCTATATTTCACAGCCAGGACAGTGTAACTGTGATGTAGGGATACTCATTTTTCCGTGTTGCTTGAATGCAGAGCGACTCCGTGGTGTCTCCTTGGTGTCCAGATGCACATCCGCTGAGTCAATGTCTCCTGTGGCGTCCTAGTCCTCTAGGTCTCTGGAGAACCAGCCTCCAAGTTGGCCCAGGACACGGGAAGTCAGTGTGTGCAAAGGACCCAGAGCCTAACAGTCAGCTTTGGTTCTTTATAATTGGGTCTTGTTTTTGCCTTGAACTGAGCATGCTCTACCTTATTCATGAATGTCAGCTCCAGCCACTCTCTGGAGTCCGCAAATGTTCAATCTGTTCTTATTGTACCAAGATTTGTCACCACTGCACCTACTCAAGGCTGGTGCCAAAAGCTTATGCGAAAAGGCAAGTCCCAGGCTGCTTTTGTTGCTTGTATGAGGCAGAGAGGACTGTTATTCAGAGTATGAAATATGTATTTTAGTTGGTAGAAAAAGCATAATGTGGTTTTTGAAAATGGGAATTTTATTTTTGTCATACTTTCATGTTGTTTCTCAGTTGAACATATTTAAATTCACTTGGACACAGTAAGAGAGGTCCATAGGGAGATAAGTCTTTGGATTTAGCACATGGTGCTCTTCTGGAGGGCTAGAATCTTACGGTGTCAATAGGGAAGGTGGATTTGGAGAATACTTGGGTTTTGGTGCTAAAATGAAATTGGTACAAACAAATCCATCTGAAGAGTCTCTCTCAGCCTGCTGGTCATCCTTGCAATTGCACAGGGGTACCGCCTACCTGTGGAGCTGGGAGCAATGTCTTAAGGACAGTTCCAGCGAGGTCTTGCTTGGTAGAAATATTGACATTGCCTCTGACTATGGGCCTTTCCTTATGTTTTAATTTCTTTTCCTGAAGAAAAACAAACCAGTATGTGTAAAATTCGACCAGCATCACTGATGTGTGCCAAACCCACTGCTTGAGTTTCCTGTAGAGATTTGCCTTCAATCACTCTATAACCACTGAATCAGTGCACATAACTGGGGAAACACACCCTATTGAGTGAACTGAGATTTGGAAACACATGTTCTTAATTGTGCATATCTTTTAAAAAAGAATTCATATTAAAAATACTCCTAAGTGAGATGTGAATTACTTAAGAAGATTGGTCTTACCAAATGGTTTTCTTTTCTTAGTCAAACTCACAGGTAAACATCCCTGTGTACTTTCAGGACAGCCTCGGTGATCATTCCTGGTAACAGGCTTGTGGCCAGGACTTTCAGTGCAATAAGTGTAACCTTTCATCCTCTGCATGTAAAAACTTTTAAAACTTCACTGCATTTTAATTAGTACATGTAATCTACTTAATCAAATAAAGACTTTTGGAATATTGAAATGTGACATTCTTGCTGGCCCAAAGCCAGAGGAAAAGACTCTGAAAGTACAGGGTGACCACCATTCACAGGGATGTTTATCCTGTCTTTACCCACATGTGATGGAGTCCTAGGAGAGCCTGATGGTATCTGGAACCTTGGAGATAAGGAAATCACCAATCTTGAGAGAGATACAGTGGGTCACAACCCTAGTGCTGATTTCTGTGCTTCTCTAACCACTGCTTTTTATCTCTTTGCCCCAGAGAAAGATGTTTAGGGTTCAATCTCTCTCTAGATGAGCTAGCAGACACAACAGTGGGCTTTCCAGCACACTTGCTGTGCCAAAACAGATTTTAGTCCTATAGCAAAACCTTTCTTTACAGGCCATTTCCACTTTCCCTTCCTGGACCCAGTTCTCTTGAGAAGCAGAAGCTCATAACTCAGTGACTTGTAGGGCACCCATTTGTGGCTCTAGGGCCAGCCACAGTGCTTGTCATGTGCTCAAGACATCCTTATCTTGTTAGTTCCACCAAAGAGTCCCACATCTGGCCTGGTGTACTTTCTACATGCCAATCACAAGTTGCTTCAGAGTTGGACCCAACATTCTGCTTTTCCACATGGATTGCAGTGATGATAATTAAGCTAATAGTTGAGTTCTTCTCTAAATGTTTTGTTGTTCCAACTTCTTGCCTGAGGAGCTCAGGGATCTGAATCATAAGCTGGGATGAGAGCAGGTCTCCTTAGGGATGAACTGGGAAAATTCCCCCAGAGTGGTGAGCTCATGTTGCTCAAGGGAACATGTACAATTTGAGCCACCTGTTTGTCTCATGTGCTTCTTCTGTTCCCATTAGCCACGTGTCTACACTATGTGAATTATATTATTTCAAAAAGTTATTAAAATAGAGTTTATAAAACTGTGAAGTTCATTAGTGGCATGTAAATTTTTTTTCAGGCACATCATTGGTGCATGGGAATCTTTCTCTTTACACAGAAGTTAAATAAAATGCTCTTTCAAAAAATGTGTTCTTCCAATTTCAGGTATTACTTTAAAGTTCAAGCCAAAAATCCTCATGGCTATGGACCTATCAGCTCTTCAGTTTCATTTGTTACAGAATCAGGTATGGGCCACTTTATATTCTTTGTTTTACCTTTCTTAAGAATGAAATAAGTTGGATAATGACAATAATAGAGTGAAAATTAAAGTAGCAAAACCTTTGCTTTTCTATTTGAAGTGTTCATGTTGAACATTTCTTTATAAAGTAAACAGTATTTTCCTTCTGCTAGGTTAACACTTTGCATGATAAGATTAAATAAAGTTATCAACTCCCTAGGGAACACAAAAGACATTCCACTGAGAGGAAAAAATATGATTTTCAATCAGATAGGAAAGATAAACCTGAATGTATCTATCTGTGCAGAATTTAGTTTCAAAGTTTAAAAAATTTTGTTTTTATTGCAAACAACAGAAGAGCCTCATGTCAGGTGGCCCAGTGGGCAGTTGTTTCTCCAATTATCCAAGTGTGTAAGGTCTGAGATCCTCTTTTAGTGAGAGGTGGAGATGTTGGACATCTAATTAAAACAGTAGCCAACTCTTACAAGCAGTGTGTATCATCTGGAGCATTCTAGAATGTTGATGGGTAGCACTCTCAGGCCCATCAGTAAACTCTTCAAAGGCTGAGCTCTGAGGCAGTAGAAGCAGAACTGGCCCACTGCGACAGTCAGTCAGTTAGTGACTTTCTATCTAACAAGCCAAGCTGGGCTCTGACCAACCTGACTGAGCCAGACCTGCCTCCACAGAGCATCCATTTGGTCAGGTTATTTTTTGCATGTAGCCTGAAGCAGGGAACTTTGTCATTAGAAGATATTTTTCAGTATTGTGAATCAAATTTGTGAAAAAAATAAAATCTATTATGAGAACATGCTTTGTACTGGAAAGGTAGACAGAGGACCTTAGGAGCTTTTCAACTATTTCACATAAGAGATAAATTTCTTGTTAGTGATTAATAAGAAAGAACAAAGAAAAAATATTAGCTGTTGTCAATTTTCTAAAGTAAGGAATATGTATATGTTTATGGCTGTATTTTATAAAATCAAAGTGAATGTTTGGCAACTATCAGAATTAACTTGATCAAGAGCAACAATTAAAAGTCATTAATATCCAAAATGCTACCAAGAAATTCAGGTCTGAAACCTATCTGAGAGTAGGGGGCATGTATGTATTCTCTGTGTAATTTCTAGCGTGGTAAATAAACTTCTGAGAAGCTCCCTCTCTTCTGCCCCCTCCCCTCAGTAAAGTTCCCACTGTACCCTATGTGGGATTCTTTGTAGAGATTCCACCTTCTACTATAAATAAGAATTTTGGAGTTGAGATCCACAAAACTCACATTCAATGTGCTCCCAGGAGACTCTCACACACTCAGAAAGTCAACAGTTATTTACTGAGGCTATCTTGACCATACTCAGTTAGCTTGCTCGAGCCTCTTTCCCTATGTCACCCAGCTGAAAGTGATTAGGTTGCAACAGGAAAATCATCAAATAAGTGAATTATGACATTTGCCAGATACAGCAATCTAAAAATTAACGTAGGAAGTAAATATATGTGTGTAACCCTGGATGTATTGTGAGGTCAGGGTTTTTGATGTTTGTGTCCCTGTTATTTTGAATTGTTCCTTTCCACCTCACCCCAGAATATTGGAGACTTTTCTAGCAGACTAATAAAACTTAAGACATCAAGAAAAGGAGGCAAAACAAGCCCTTTCCCCTGGAGCTGGTGGCAAGTTACTCAATGTTTGTACACACTAGCAGATGACATCAAATGAACTCTCTGAAGAGCAAGGAGATTTGGGGTGCTAGAATATTTCCTGTGCTGATTGGGGGGGATCTTTAAGAATCTCTATACATGTTAAAATTTATAGGATGTTGAGGACTAGGGTTGTAACTCATTTGCGAAGCTTGCTTAGCATGGGTGATGTGCTGGATTTAACCCCCAGCACTAAAGAGTTTATACACACTGAAGGGGCAATTTACTATGTGGTAAGTTTTCAAAAATCAATAAGAATGGTCCTTGTTTATCTAGCCCTTGACATTTTATAAAAGTGAACTTCTTCTGAGGCAGAATTCCTTGAGACACAATTTTCATGTTCTCTTAAGTGCTATTATTTCAGCTAAGGTACAGATACGTTTTGGAAAGAGCTTTATTATAGTATAAATGGCATACAGTAAGCTGCACCTTAAAAGACTTTGAGTTGTATTTATGCCCATGAATTTTCACCACTGTCAAGAAAGTGAACACATCCATCACACTCATAGCGTCTTCCTGCTGAGCAATCTAGCTTGTTCACTCCTTCTTCTACCAGTCTTCCCGCCTATTGAGAGGTAGCTTTTTGTTACTATATTTTGCACCTTCTAGAATTTTACATAAATGTGGTACAGTAGGTTCTCCTTTGATCTCCTTTAAGCATAATCATCTGATTATTAATTCCTCTTGTGTATATCAGTAGTTCATTCTCTTTTGGCACTAAGTATCTCATTGTATGCCTATGCCCCAATGTTTTAAGTCCAGCCACTTGTTGTCAAACATTTAGGTTGCTTCTTCTTTTTGGGTTATTACAAATAAAGATGCCATAAACACTTATGTACAAATGTTTATATATATATATATATATATATATAATATTTTTAGGATAATAAATTGAAATTGGATGCAATAAATAAATAGTTTAGAAAACTACTCAGTTGTTTTCAAGGAGATAGATCTTTCACAAAGAGGAAGCAGGCCAAGAGACGGAGAGAGAGGAAGAGGGAACATAAAAGAAGGGGACATGTCCTGCAAACATGTACTAATAAAAAGCAAAATTAAAAAATAGAATTCTTATGTAGCACCTAATATCAAAATATTATTACTTTCAGGGGCCTTCAGTTCTGTGTAAATAACAAGGGAGTTAACTAAAAAAAAAAGTATTTTTCAAAAGAAAATGCTCTGAAAATAAAAATTAAGGAAAAATTTTGGAATCTAATACATAAAAAATTATTTTTTCCATATGCCAGTTTGATCAGCTCTTTCAGCTACAATAAACACTACAACATTTGTATGATTGTGAGATGGGATACAAAGTCAATTATTTCTTTTTTATTCTACAGACAATCCTCTCCTTGTTGTGAGGCCTCCAGGTATGTTTGCCTCTTTGAGGCTCTCAACACTCTGATTATCAAGTTGAATGTGGAATATGAGATCGCTGTGACTACTCACAAGTAGAAATGCTAGGCTGTTTTTGGCTTTTCACAATTTTCTAACAATTTCTACCCACTTTCCATCTTATTCTATGGAAAAAATGACCTGGGAATTTCTACAATAAGGCTATGGCAGTCAATGTCTATGAAAAAGCATGACGTGGTAGCCAAGTATCTGTGAATAGATACTTTATTTACACAACCCCTGAGAATATTTTAAATTGCTGGAAAGATAACAAAATGTGTTAAGTATACAATGAAGATTTACTAGTTGGTTTTCTCACAAACTGAGAAATCTCTGTTGTTAAGCTTAAGGCAGGCCCTACAAGGGACAAGATGCGAATGGGTCTTTACTGAGGGACTTAGGGATAGGAAGCCTTAGTCTCAAAGGGCTACATTTGCCTCTGTGGCTGATTTTCCTTGCACCCTAGGCTGTGTTTAACTGTGAGAACCCTTTATTAAAATACAAACCCCTTGAAGCTCCAGTGGCGCAATCGGTTAGCGCGCGGTACTTATATAAAATACAAACCCCTTAAATAAAAGTGCTTACATAAAAGGACCCCCCCAGTTGTTATTTAGTATTGAGAAAGAAGAGAGAAGAGAAAGAGGCTGCTCCCTGAGGATGGGAACACTTTACAGGAGGCATCACAAGAAGGGAAAGGGACAATGAATGAGGCTAGCTTGGAGTACTTTGTGCAAGAATAAGCACTATGTGGCACTGTCACTTAGATGGTGTTCTTTGTGTTGTCAAGGTGGTGAGCCCATCTGGATCCCCTTTTCTTTCAAACATGACCCAGGATACACAGACTGCCATGGCCGGCAGTACGTGAAGCGGACGTGGTATAAAAAGTTTGTGGGAGTCATTCTTTGTAATTCACTAAGGTACAAAATCTACCTCAGTGACAACCTGAAAGGTAGGTTTTTGGAGATGGTTGGCTATAGAAGGTGTAGAAAATTTTGATTTTACAGGTGCTAGCTTGACACAACAGATGCATCAGAATGCATTCAAGGCTTGTACCTGTTGCGGTTCCCCCTTGCTCAAATGAGGACCAGTTTCACGGGCTGTACTTCGAGGTTATTAGTTTTTACCTTGGAACTCAAAGATATATTTTTGAAACTCAATTACATTTTTGAAGCCTAAAATTCTGTTAGTTAGGAAAAGGCCTATTTTTTATTTTATGCTATTGATCCAATAATCTCAGCACTTGGGAGACTGAAGCAGGAGGCTTGCTCTTGAGTTAGAGATCAGCCTGGGGTATATGAATTCAAGCCCAGCCTGAAGTTCGTAGTGAGACCTTGTCTCCAAAATCAGTAAATAAATAAATAAATAAATAAATAAATAAAGTAAAGAACAAGATGTTTTGTTTGTGTAACCCCCTCCTCATTCCCCATTCTGGAAATTTACACTTGTCTGCCTCTCCTCAAAAATCACTGTATGCTTTTGTCTCTCTGTTATTTCTTTTGCCTTTCACCCTTTTCCTCCCATTCTTCAGAATCGCTAGGAGAGATTGCACTACCATCTCTGGTATCCTGGGCAGGACACACAACTTTGCCCTATTGTGCAGCTGTGGTTCAGGACCACGGACAGCGTCTCGTGCTAGACTCCCACCCTCCTCCATTTGCGTGAAAATAGACCCTTGAATTTATGTAGACCTGCCTGCATTTCATAATTATTTCACAATTTATTCTCCATTAAGTAGTTTATTTTTTTTTTTAAGCGGAGGCATTAAAAAGTTCAATCATTTATGGGCTGAAACTATTTTCATACTGTCTACCTTCTGAACATTTGTGAAGTATTTGGTACGCATGGTCTTGTTGAGTCCTTACAATGCTGAATGAAGTTATTGCCATTATTGTCATGTTCAGACATGAAAAAACTGGCTTAAGTAATGTGCTCAATTCAAATTCTTTAAAGCTTGTTCCAACTCCTAAGCTAGCTGCAACATTTTTTGACTTGTCCGTGACCTATTATATTTTTTTATGCAGATACATTCTACAGCATTGGAGACAGCTGGGGCAGAGGTGAAGACCATTGCCAATTTGTGGATTCACATCTTGATGGAAGAACAGGGCCTCAGTCTTATATAGAAGGCCTCCCTAAGATTCAAGGTAATATAACCAATGCTTGCTATGTTGGGCTGGGCAAGAGGCATGCGAGAGGAATATGTAAGGAGAAAGTTCACTGTAGTCCTGCCTTTCATTTATGATTTGAAGACAGATGCTGGGAATATTTCGGATGATAAAAATGTAAATAAGAAATAAAAGACTCAAAATATTCTTATTATGTGCTGGATTTGGGTGATTCTCGAGGAGTAATCAGTACAAAGGAATATGTAAGATCTTTGTCCCCAGGAACACGCTTTATGAACTGGCAAGATAAAACAAACATGGAAAAGATAAATAAGAGTGAAAATATTAACATATAATGACATCATATTTCTTATGATTGTCTCACAATTGTGCACATTACCATCATTGTAGGAAGATGCTATTTGAGGCTATTAGGGATCCTCAGCAGAAGCAGAGTCTAGACTGACTCATAAAGACTGGCTTGGTGTGCAGAATGGAGGGTGTCCTTGGGGCGGCTGGCATGAGCGCTAATACAGAGAAGGCAAAGATGAGCATGCAAACCTATCCACTAGGGCAGGCTTCATAGATATTTGATGATGGCATTATAACGTGAGGGCAAGTATACTAATCTTTAGGGTTAGCAACTGGTGGTATATTGCTAACTCTTTCAATCCACCAAGCAAATAAATAAACAGAATGATAGAATGAAATCCAGTACTTTTCCCATTAAGCTCGCAATTTATTCAACTGGCATTTTTAGGACATGAGATGTGTTGATCTATCAAGTTTCTTATTTTGGAAAAAATGTGCTGTAGGCTGGTACCTGGATTAGTCATTTGAAAGAATTAAAACACATAAAACAGTAAAGTGAGTGTATCAGGGCCCTTTGATCTAAAGAAACAGCACCAGTAGGCCCTATCTATGTAGAATAGATAAGTTGGTTCACATGGTGGATGGCAGTACTGAAAATCTGCAGAGTAAGCACGCGAGCTGGAGGCCCAGGATAAAGCCGATGTTAAAGTTCAAATCTGAAAGTTATTTGAAGTTAGAATTCCCTCTATTTTGTACAGTTGGGGTATTAAGTGTTTTTCTTTTAACACTTTGAACTGATTGAATGAGACTCATCCACGTTGCAGAGGGTAATATGCTTTCCTCACTCTGTTAATGTAAATTTTACTCTTATCTAAAAATACCTTATTGATTAATAAGTATGCTGATTGTCAGAGTAGCAGGTAGCCATTTATTTGGCAAGAGTACACAAGGCCAAGAGTGGGAACAATTGATAAATCTCTCAAAAAATTATGAGTAGGTTGGAGCGTCCCTTCCACGTCAGAGGAGAAGTGACTGGAAATGCTATAGGATTCTCTCCTTTGAGAGATTTCTTTGGAAGTTGTGAGAGTCTGCCCCAAATTCTATGCATTAAAACCATGAAGTTTTGAATTTTGACAAGTTGCAGGCCCTAAACTCAGTGAGAGCCAGGTGGGAATCTTGTTTGGTGCTGTTTCCCCAGATCTGGGCCTGTCCCTGGTGAGTGCTTCTAGCGATTGGTTGAAATTACTTTATTTTATTGAGAGAGAGAAAAAGAGTGGTTAAATTCTCCCCACAAGTCATGCTTGAGTAAACCTCACAAAAGTGGCTATGTCTATTCAGAAGTAACACTGGGTACGAACAGTTTACACAAAGTTTCTGTTTCAAAGGAGGTTTTAAGGACAAGTCTCCTTTTGGTCAGGTGACTTTGATGCATATTTCCCCCTCTCTTTCTCATCACCCTTTCAGGTTACTACCGCCAGTATCGCCAGGAGCCTGTCAGCTTTGGCCACATTGGCTTTGGCACCCCCTACTACTATGTGGGCTGGTACGAGTGTGGGGTCTCCATCCCGGGAAAGTGGTGACCACAGGACCAGCCATTGCACTGCAAGTCTGCCTGCCCAGCCTCATCGACTAACTTGCACTAGGGGCTGTGAACAGGAGAAAAATGGTGTCCTAAGCCCCACTGCACCTGAGTGTCAGGAAGGTCACACAATAGACACTGAACACTGTGGTCACCCTCAGTCTGAAATCCAGCACCATTCTTGGCATGGAGCCTGAACAGAATGGGATTCAGTTTTGCTGAAACTTCAGTTTCACATTTTTTGTATTAGCACATCCCAGGGACGTCGGAAACCAGCAATGAATCCAGTATGATTTCCAGACATCTAAGGCACAAAATCCAGACACTCCAGAATCTCCAGAGAACAGCATAAGCATGGTGTGCTTGCTTCAGTGCTTTCAATTTTTCTCATTTTCATTTCCTCCAAAAGCAGCTGAATTCAAGCTTTAGATCTCTTTGTATGCAGACCTGAATTAAAAGCACCGCCTAAACAAATATGCCTTACTAGAGATTTATGCTATGGACTCACACAATGCTAGACTAAATGCATAAAATCTTATTTGTAAATTCTCAATTTTGATATATATATATATATGTATATATGCATATACTTCTCCACACTTGTCTGCAAGAACTTTGATTAAAAATGCTAAATTTGTACTTGTTCACTAGATAAATGTGTGCTGGACTTTTTGGATAAAGGTGCTGTTCACTTGCTTCTTTTAGATGTGTCCTGGGCATCAGTGTTCTGCAGAATGTAGTGCCCGTGGAAAGGTGTGGACTCCTCTTGTGGGTTTTACTGGACTTGTGATAGTGGGGAGGCTGAGATACTGTTCACAGCAACTGTCCTCTTCATTTCCCTAAAACAAATGTTTTCCTCTTAGGAGACCATCTTTCCATATCCATGGGAAAATGTTTTCACTGTCTCTATCAAGATCTATCTCGTGCATTTCCAGATGAATTTAGATTTTAGCTCTCAAGTGATTTTCAAAGCTATATTTTTTAAAAATTCCTTTCCCATTTCCTTACTATCCCACATCTGCTCATTGAAACAGAAGCATCTTCTCCCTCTTGACTGCAGCACTAGAGGGTTTATTTAGGCACTTTATTGTTATTGTTTTTGAAACACACTGACTTTATCCTGTGTGGGGCTCACCCAAGTCCCTCGGGCAGCCCTGTGAAATGAAGGGCTCATTCTTTTGCATCAGTGTGTAAGCACTGGAGAAGCACTGGTGGAGATGGGCTGGAGGCAAGCGCTGTGCTGGGGCCTCTGGACTGCATCCGGTGTAAACCCCCGGACAGCAGAGCACTGTTCTGGCACCTAGAATTGATTATTTTCAGTGCCAGCATTGTGCTGGAGTGAAACCTCATATGTCTGGTAGTTTTTAAGGTAAAATTGACAAGGAAATAAATAAATTTGCAGGGTCTTTGTGATGGGGCTGTGATGCTTGGCATCATCAAATTTCACTGTCCCCTTTCTACAGTAAAGAGCGAAGGAAAGGAAAGCATATGAGAGCTGGTGAAGATACTAGAATTCTGTAGCAAGACAGATCATGTGGTTATTCACAGTGTAGCTTACCAAATGGGTAGGAGTCCTTAAATGGCTTTTGGGGTTCTTATACATGAAAGGAGATTCTTAAGGAAGGAAAGAGCATAGATGACCATTCAAATGTGCTGCGCAATGCCAGGCTAATGATAAGACCTTCAAATACTATTGAATTTGTCTTATAAGTACATAGCTTGGTTCCTTTACTCTTTCCCAGTCACTATTTCCAAGTGTCTATCTGCTGTCAGCACCCACTAGCCTGGTACTGAAACCTCAGAATGAGGCCCTGATGGTGGAACTCATTGCTGACTGTAGATTTCCTAAAAATCTTTCTTTGGATATAAATAATTCATCTGAATCCCAAGAGGAGAGCCTTGGTCTGTTCTATGTGGTTTCCTTCAGAAGAAAGAATATTAGAACTCAACATAAGAATTTGCAGCTGACTCTCCAGTGTGATTCACACTTTTCCCCTGCCTTTGAGGGCATGGCTCCTGCCCCTCAGAGGACTTCTATAGTCATTTCACAGAATCAGGAAGACTGAGCTGGTGCAAACTCATATGAAGATTCTTGAGCCCTGCCTGAAATCCTTAGGTGATATGCAATTATAGAAATCTGGACTTCTATTAACAATAAACATTTGGATTTTAGGTGGAACACTACAACCCTCAGGTAATTGAGCTGGTAAAACTAAAACAAAATCAATCAAACACCCAAAGAATTTAAACATAGGTAGTGCATTCAGGGGCTCCAGAGAAACCTAACCAATAGGACAGGTGACTGGTAGACAGACAGATAGATAGATAGATAGGCAGACAGATGACAGACAGGAGGCAAGTTTTCAGGGGAATTGGTGCATATTATTGTAGGGGATAAAGTGTATCCTGATACAGGGCTTCTGAAAGCTGCGCCCCTGGGATGCCAACAGTATGCTTTCCTCGTTTTTCTTGTATCTTAGCCCCCAGTTGGTTGGATGGTGCTCACCAACACTGAGGGTCGATCTTCCCCACTCAGTTCACCAACTCGCACATCAACCTCCTCAGGAAGGCCCTTCACAGACGAAAAGCCAGAAGTAAGGCTTTATCAGTTCTCTAGGTAATGCTTAGTCCA
Source organism: Dinomys branickii (assembly GCA_004027595.1). Lineage (NCBI taxonomy): Eukaryota > Metazoa > Chordata > Mammalia > Rodentia > Dinomyidae > Dinomys > Dinomys branickii. The sequence continues at coordinate 12,389 of PVLD010003326.1, read as the reverse complement.
GTCAGGTTGCCAGCTAAAAGCAACCAGCCCAGCTACCGTTATTAGCAGCATTACCTTCAAATTAGATTACCTAACAGGTGAAATGAGTCCGCAGTGGCAACACCAAGTTTCTAGGGCTGTGCATTCTGAATGCTTCACTTTAGGAAGTTCATTGGCAGTGTGAAAACAATTTCATACCAGATTTGGATTATTTTGATGGGAAGGTTTGCCAATAGGAGAGACAGCTTTGCTTCCTTGCAGAGCTTAAGAGGAGGGAGAGAGCTTACCAACTCTAGAGGCCAGAAGTAGATAAACCTGACAACTACAGAGAAAGAAAAAGTCTGACTGAGTATGATAAGGAATTTTTGAAGAGTTCAACAGTCAAATGAGCTTCTCTGGAAAATGGTAAGAGGTCCGTCTCTGAGAAACTCAAAACAGCTAGAAGTGTCTGAAAGTGCAGCTAAGACCCTATGGCCTATGAGCCTAGCCTGGTTCCTATATATTTAAAGTGTTATAAACAATGGGAACAAGACAAACAAAAACCAGCACTAAAGGACAAGGACCATATGTGGTTTGTAAAATCTAAAATATTTACTATCTGGTCCTTTAAGAAAAAGTTTGCATAGCCATGGCCTCAAGTTATCTTGAGGTTTAAGAGAGGCTTAAACAATGTCCTAATAAAACACTAGAACATATTATTTAACAGGAGTTTGTTCTTTTTTCTCTTACTTAAATTGTATTTATTTTCTCACCGTCATCTCTTTGTGTCTAAAACTTGAACTCTGCATCTCCCAGTTGGGCCTTGGGCTCCCAAGCTTCTTGCTTGGTGAGTCCTTGCTTGTGCTGTGGTTACAGGGAATAGTTCACTCTAGGCAGCTTCATGCATATTTAATATAACCGTTTAGTTAAAGCATGATTTCCAGCCTTTATGAGTTTGGATTTATTTTTTCCCTTTGACCTATTCAAGTCACATATCTGGGTCAGTTTGATAGAGCAGGAAATTTGAGAATGTGAGGAGAAACAAGGTCTGGATGGGTTTGCCTTTCTCAGCACAGAAAGTAGTTCATGGTCATTATGTGCAATTACAGAACAATTCCAGTGTTTGGTTCAGTCCAAGTATCTGTAACTTCCTATGTGCTGTGGATGCCTTAAAACTGTCTTTAAGTGGAGCTAAAATGTGAGTTTAGAAAGTAAAATATATTCCCAAGCATTCCTACGTATCATTTCTAGACTATGCCCCAACCCTATGCTATGCCCTAACCCTAGGCCATGCTGCGATCCTAAATAAGGACAGGCTCAGCAAAACGATGCAAAATCTCACAGTTCACCTGTAAGGAAGGGTGAATAAGTCAAGCACTTATGTGCAGGGCTAGAGCCACCACCTCAGGACAGGGGATTCCCTACAGGAATGCTGCTGGTGCCCGTGGGGCTTTCTTGCCTCCTCCACCCATGTAGTCCCTTCTCCCATTGTGTGTGTATTGGCTGATTTTCCTCCCTAATATGGTGTTTATGTGATCATGCATGGCCCAAATGATCACCAACCCCTGGTCTACTATGTGCAGCTGCTGTCTGCAAGACCTGGGAGCTCAGTTTCTCCCAACCAACTGTTAAAGTCTCTCAGAGCCAGAGATCTGGGATGAGGTTCTAAGAGGGTATTGTGGGTCATGTGTTTCCAACCTGGTCCAACTAGCTGCTCATATGTGGAAGTGTCACATGCTATATAAACTGGCTGCCCAGACTTGCCTGGTGAGCAGGAGATGAGCACTATTATCTCCAGGACAAATATACAGACAAATGAGAAATGAAATTATAAGGAAACAAGCTGTCTCATTAGGTGACAGATCATTTTAAGTGACACAATTTTAGATATATTGAAATTTCCATGCTTCTTCAATAAAAGCTCCAGTAGAGTGGCTTTCTTTCTCAAGAGAAAAGTTTAATGAACATTCCCACATTCATGAGAAAATTATGGGCTACAGTGATTCTACTGAACCTACACTTTTCAAAGAAAAAAGTGCATGCCTTTCTTTTATTGTCTGAGATGCTCCAAAGGAAATTTATTCTTTTTGAATCGAAATAAGATTGTCAAGTTCACAGTCTTCTAAAGCTTCCTGCTACCAGGTAAACTATGACATAAATAACCAGTGTTAGGACAGAGTTCCTGGAAAGGCTGCAATGGATTAGCCAGAGATAGAAAATTCTTGAAAGCTCTGGCCAGGAACTGGCCCTAAGCACTCACAGCTGGGGAGGACGGGTATCAGGGGGGTAACTGGGGTGAAGCATTTCTAGGAGCACTGACATGCAGGGTGTCTTGATTACTTTTCTCTCATTGCTGAGACAACGCACCCAAATGAAGGAAGGAAAGGTTTATTTAGCTTACAGTTTGTGGAGATTTCAGTCCATACTCAGCTGGCTGTGAGGCAGAGTGGCACATGGCAGAGGGCAACAGTTTATGGAGGTGATACACAGCAATCAACAAGTGCAAGAAGGGAGGAATGGCTGCCAGCAGCCTCTGTCTCTCCCTTACATATATAAACTATCTGCCCGAGGGCAGGTGCAGCTCTCATTCCCATGATTCCAGCAAACTATCTGCCTTAGGGCAGGTATAGCCCTCACACCCATAATCTCAGCATTGGATCATGGATCAGTCATAAACTCTAAAAGCAACCCCATAACTGCATGAGGATTTGGGCGGACATGCAGACACAAATCATAACACCTGGCTTCCTCAGTATAAGTCCAAAATCTTCCCATAGCCTCCAAAGGCCTACATTGTCTGCCTTCTCATCCTAACACTCACTCACACCACAAACTGATCTTATACCCCTTAATCTTGGCAAAGAGCTTGACACAGTCAGACCTCAAAAAATACCTGTCATCTGACAGTTATGTCAATTGGGCACATGCATATTTAAGACAGAGGGCCGGAAAAGTCCAAGTTTTCAACCTGATATTATCAGTGAAGTAGAATGAATCATCCTTTTCCCTTCTCCAATTTCTAATGCTCTTCAGTTCTGCAAAATGTCCCTATGATCCTCAAAGTCTGTTCTCTGTCACCCTCATTACTACCCTTAATTCTCCTTTTGGTTTCAGGTGATCGATTGCACACCTCTCAAAATAGCCACCAGACGGGAGAGACTCTAAGTATACCTGCAGCTATGTCCATCCAGAGCTGTGCTTTCTGGTGCGGACAAGCTTGGTCCTCCAAGAGTCTCTGGTGGTCTTACCTCTGTAACTTCAGTGTCTGCTACTTTACAGATGCTCTCCCAATAGAGAACTTGGGAGGACACATGCACTAGCTTTTTCCTCATTCTGTGTCACCCAGGAGCCTCTCCTGTCGTACTTTCCCCAAAATAATCTCCTCATCTTTGTCTGTGGCCCTAATCATTCTCATCTTGCTGCACCAGGACTCAGGGGCTACCACCCTTCCTCTCTTCTCCAAAGTTTACAGTCACTGTTGGCTAATCCAGAAGACATTGGTCGGTCACTTTCTGTTTCAATGTTTGGCAGGACTTAATATTGACCAGCTTGTCCATTTGAATCATTCTCTTGGGGCCCCCACCCTGCTGTGGCTCATAGTCGTAACAAGGTCTTCTCATTCCTGGTTTAGGGAGACTTAGTGTTTCAGGGCCACACAGGTGGTGCCCAAAGGCAACTTTCTTCTCTGGTTTTTCCTGGCAAAGGCTAAATAGAGTGAGACTATGTAAGGCTGGATTTGGGGCAGATAGATGCTGTGGGGGTTACTATGGTTGGAGGAAAGATATGAGGAACAACGGGGAAAGACATTTCTCCCAAGGTTATGCAGTGCATGGTAAATGGGTTCTCTGGGGAGCAGAGCTTGCAGACCACTCTGATCATTTCTCCCAGGATGGAGCAGGATGAGGATGATTTTAGTGTGTGGATCATTCTGAGCTTGGGTCCATGGGCACTGCTGACTCACCCCATCTACTGTACACCCCCTGCACACAGCAAGGGAACAGGATTGCCTCTCCTTCAGAAGGCCATGGAACCTTGGCCAGTAAACTCACTCCTGTCATCATTAAGCAAATGATAACTGAATCCAACGTGTATACCAGATATATTTGAGACACTGCAGCAGTGGAGTGATTTAAATGTGCAGTCCTTGCCCACACTCAGGTTGCACCCCAGTGACAGCACAGGGCACACATTCAATGAGTATGGCAGATAGCAGAGTGACTGTCAACAGACACAGGTGGAAGGGATGATTGTATCATGGGTAAGTACTGAAGACAGCGAAGCAGTCTTTTGAACACTACCTGGAGAGACCTTGTGTCACAGGCATGGGTGGAAATGTGAAGGATGATCCAGACAAATGGGTGTCCAGGGAGGAATTCAGGCTTGATTTAAAAAAAAAACAGTAATAAAGCAATGCTCGCTCCCAAACTTGGAGCTTAGTAGATGTTATGGTTGATACACTGTGTCAACTTGGGGAGTCTAGAGGTTTGGCTGAGTGATTCAGCAGGAAGCCAGGGTGCTTACTTTGTATACATCCTGAACCTGTGGAAGAGGAGGGCATGGAGATTCTGTGAGTGCTACATGCCCCCTGGGTAGGGGTAGGCTGTTTACAATGTAAGGGAAGGAAGGAGGCTGCTTGCAGCCATTCCTCCCTTTTGCTGGTTGATTTTGCTGTGCTCTGTTGCCCTGAACATTTGCCCTCTGTCATGTGCCACTCTGCCTCAGAAGCAGCCAAGTATGGACTGAAACTTCCACAAACTGTGAGCTAAATAAACGTTTCCTTCCTTCATTTTGGGCGTTGGGTATTTTGTCTCAGCAACAAGAGTAAAGTAACCAAGACAGTAGGACTTACTCCTACTTAGTAGGAGTTTCACTAACCTGAATATCTGGAAGAAGGAGTCTGGGTCCTGTCCCTAGCCCTAACCTTAACCCTAACCCTAACCAAAACACTGAGATCCTACCCTTTGATTTGAATCTGTGATCTACTGACCTATGCTACTGTTATGGTTTGTGTTTAGAAGTTCCCCCAAAGCTGCATGCAGTCATGGGGGATGGAAATTTGGGAGGCTGCTGAATTTAGAGTTTGTGAATTGTTCATTGTCTAGTGCTGGGATTGGTGGATTGATTGGTGTGGTACCGGGGCAGGTAGCCTGCACATAATATAAGGGAGGGAAAGTGGCTTGCTCCTCCCTTTTGCCTCCCTTTGCTCTTGTTGCTTTTACTTTCTTTTGCCATCATGAACTGTTGGTCCGGTGCCACACCACCCTGCCTTGGAGCCTGCTCATAGAGCCAGCTCATATAGATTGAAGCCTCTACAAATGTGATCTAAATAACTTTCCTTCCTTAATTTTTGACATCAGGTATTTTGTCTCAGCAAAGAGTGAAAAGTAACTAAGATAGAATTTGGTAAGAGAGAAGTGGGGTCATTGCTGTGACTATACTTGACCATATGGTTCAGGAGGCTTTGGGAATGGCTTCTAGGAAGAGTTTGGAAAGGTTCTGATATGTCACCTGAAGGAGTAGCCCTGGACTGCCTTAGGCTGATCTGTATGGGAGATTCTGGTCAGCTCTCAGAAGAGCAGAAAGCTGATAGAAATCCTCCTGGTAAAGACCAGGCTGGGGAGGTTTCTGCTGGGAAGTAAGACTGCACTGGCTGTTGGACTTTATGGCTTGGCAAAAAGTTTCTTTGTATTTTGCTTATGTACAGAGATTTAACTGAGACTAAGACTAAGGGTGGCAGACTAATCTGGCGGAAGAAATTTCAAGGCAGTCTAATGTTGAGGCAGTGGCATGGCTATGGTTGGGGGCTTTTAGCCAGATTTATGTTGAGAATCAAGAGCAAAGAGCCCATCAGAATGATTTAATATGTTGTGAGTTTGACCAGAAAAGAAGTTCCAGTAAATCTGTGGACTGTAAAGATAAAGCTGAGGAGATCTTGATTGCCGCAAAGGAACAGAATATAAAAGGTGACCTGAAGGCATCACAAGAAGCAGAAAATTTCTACCATTTGCAGCCTCAAAACTGAAAAAGTGAAAGAAAGACTGTGCTTTGAGGAGAAACCCACAAAGCTCCATGTTCCAGAATGAAAGTGATGTACAGAATTTGTTTCTCAGAATTGGATTCAGAGTGCTGAATGATCCAGGCATTGACCCTTACAGCTAAGAGAGAGGAAAGTCTTAGCTACTGCTCTTGCTGGCAGCAGAACTTGATATCACCCATGTGGCACTGGTTTTAGGCACACACAGAATGCAAGAGTTCTGAGGTTAAAAAGGCTTCCATCCAGATTTCACAAGAAGGCATGGGAGGCCAGCAATGTACCGCTGAAAGGATAATATGTAAAGCTGTGGGTGTGAAGCCAAAGGTACAGTGGAGATCCAAGAAGTTTGAAGAAGTCAGGATTGTGGATCCTCTGAAAAAACCTGCAAGGAGGGAGTAGAGTGGGCCTAAGAGAGAAGCTCTGGGAGCTACTACACTGGAATTTCTATAGTAGGGGCAGAGCAATGCAGGCCCTTGGAGCTGACACCTTGTCCCAGGTTGCCTTGGATGCTGCACATGGAACTACAGGACTTAATGTTTGCCCTGCTGAATTTTGGACTTCCTTTGGTCCTATTCCTTTGCATCCCCCTATTTGTAACTTTTGAAATGGAAATGTTTATTTTCTATCACCAAGTGTTGGAAGGGTTTAGCTTTTCGTTTGTACAGGGTCTTGCAGCTAAGAGTTTGCCTTAGATCTCAGAGGAAACTTGAGACTTGGACTTTTCAACAACGCTCAAACTGTTAGGACTTTAGCTACTCCTAGAGCTGCACTAAATGCCTTTTTCATTAAGGAATGTACATAAATCTTTGGGAGGTTTCAGGGGCAGAATGCTATGGTTTGTGTCTAGATGTTCCCTCAAAGTCACATACAGTCATGGAGGGTGGGGCTTTTGGAGGTGGAGTTTGTGATTGGTTCATTGTCTAGTGCTGGGATTGGCAGTGTGAGTGCTGCACCTGGACTGGGGATACATATAAGGGAGGGAAATAGCGTACTCCTCCCTGTTTCCCGCTTTGCTCTTATTGCTATTGCTGTCTTCTGCCACCGTGAGCTGTTCCCCCTCTGCCACACCACCCTGCCTTGGAGCCAGCTCATAGAGATTGAAGCCTCTACAAATTGTAACCGAAACAAACCTTTCCTTCCTTAATTTTGGGCATCAGGAATTTTGTCTCAGCAATGAGAGAAAAGTAACTAAGACAACTACCTACTTAAATTCTATGCCACTGAGGCTGCTAGATATTGGGAGCCAACAAACATATTTTAAAATATAGAGCCAATATATTTCAATGAATATAATGTATTTCAAAGGAGCCAATGTTTCTCAATGAGAGTAATTTATATCAATGGAAGGAATGCATTTTCCTTGAAATAGAAACCTAAAAGTATCCGAAAAGACACCCTCAAAACACCTGAAACTAAACCTTAACCCTAAACCTACAAAGAAGAAAAAACCCTAATATACACTAACTCTAACACTTAATAAACAGGAAGAAAACAATTTCCGAACCCTAACTTTAACCCTAACCATAAAACCAAAGTTAGAAACCCTAACTATAATCCTAATGTTAATCCTAGCCCTAACCATAAAACCAGAAGTATAAACCTTAACCCTAATCCAACAACTCACAGGAGAAACCCTAACACTAACCTTAACCTTAAACCTCACTCTAAACATAAATGATGGACAGTTTTTAGAGAGCTCATTTATAAAGTGCCCACAAGGCACACATCTACCTCCTTTTCCTTTTTGAGAAGGCAGCTCTATGAAGACATACAAATAGGTAATGCTGCCTATGCTTCATTGGACTTCAAGTGACACTGGAACTAGAAGGTCACTGTAGGGACACGGTACGTGTGTCCATAGATTATCCCACATGGAGACAGAGAGAGAATTTATATTGTTTTCTTTCTTTCTTTCTTTCTTTCTTTCTTTCTTTCTTTCTTTCTTTCTTTCTTTCTTTCTTTCTTTCTTCTTTCTTTCTTCTTTCTTTTCTCTCTCTCCCTCTTTCATCTATCTATCTATCTATCAATTATCTATTCATCCGTCCACCCATCCACCATCTATCATTGAGTAATGCACACTAGAATTTGTACCATAATCCCAAGAGTGAGTCTTAGGGTGCCTGGGAGGTTCTGGAGAGGGCAGCCTCTCTGTAAGTGCACATTCTTCTTTGCCCCTGTGTTTTTCACTCTCATCTAGAAACCTGTTTCTGCTCCACAATTCCTATCTACCATTGCTCTTTGAAACCTCTGTTAGAGTTCTACAAAGGTGATGGAACTATCTAAACAGAGAAGAGCGTTGGACATATTTCATCAATTGAAACAATGCTCATTAATGTGATGCCTCAGTGGTCAAATGGCTCCAAACTCAAACTTCCCACTACTTGAACAGCAAAGTTCAAAAAATATCTGCTCAGCATTGTGGCTTTACACATAGTTGAACTGAAAAATCCAACTTGAAAAAATCTGTACAAGACTTCTGGGAAGATGGCAACCAGGTGAGCGGCAGAGGGAAACTCTCCCAAAGACCGATCTTTCACCTGCGAGTGCTGGATCCATGGCTGCGAAATTCCAACTGAACGTGTTGCTCTGTGCTACCTGAGCATTAACGGGTCAGCTGGATATGCTGTAGCGAGAAGTGGGTGGGCCCTGAGAGCTGGGCACCCGAAGTGATCTGCGCTGCACGTGGGCCGTGGCTCGGCCGAGTCTGCGTACCACCAAGTGCGATCGCAACGGGACAGACGCTCCCATCTCCCGAACGCGAAAGGCACACAGGTGGCTGCGACCAGGAATTTTTGGAGTTGGCAGAGCAGAACAAACTCAGAGAATGCGCTCCTCGGGCAGACTGCGCTAATCCACGCAGTGGACCGGGATCCTGCTCAGAGCCCCGCCCCCGCAGCCGGTGGCATCCTTGGCCAGAGAGCGGGCACTGTGGTGGCTGCGGTTGGCGGCTCCTGCGAGAATGCCGAGGACGCGGAGAAACACCATGGAGCGCCAGGATCTCCTGCCGGCACGGATCTCGGAACGGGTGAGCCGAGTGAGCACCGCAACAGGATTTCTGAGTCAGGAAGAAGCTCGACCCAAGGAAATACATCTGAGCGGCATTCCTGCCTGCACAATCCCAGGGTGACTTGATTGGGCGCCCTGAGCGGTTTTTCTGAGTTGGAGTGAAACTCTGCCCAGCGAGGGACATCTGAGCAGCACTTCTGAGTGCACTGTCCCCGGGACGGAAGAACTGGCTGGGCGCCCTGATGGGATTTTTGAGTGGGGGAAGAGCTCCACCCAGGGAGGAACACCTGAGCGGGCCCCTGCCTGCAAGGTCCCTGGGGCAGTGAGCTGTTTATGCGCCCCAGCCAGGTCTCGGGGTAGGGAATAGCGTGGTGCACAAAGCAGCATCTGACCAGCCTTTTAAGCGGATCTCTCAGCAGAAAGCTTAAGGGACATTCTCCCAAAGAGAAAGAGTCATTGGAGCAGCCTCTGCAGCAGACCTTCACCTGCTGAACTGCCTGGGGAACTTATAGCTCCACATTTTGAATCTGATACCCAAAAATGGGAAAACAGAGGAACAAAATGCAGTCTCAAAACTCAACCCCACCCAGAACAAGTTCTGAATGTGAGGATACAGGGGAACCAGGAAGCCACATACCTGCAAGTTACGAAACGATTGCATCTGAAATGAAACAACTCCAACATGTCATAAAAGAGCTTAAAGCAGAAATAAGCCACATACCTGCAACGATCTCTCAGACAAAAAACAAACTGAAAACAATAATAGAAGAAATGTTCCGTGCACATAGAGAAGAAATAGATAAAAGATTAGAAGAAAATAGGAAACAAATGGAAACGTTACAAGAGCAATTTAGGAATGAATTACCAACAATGAAACAGGTCCAAAGAGAATGCCAGGATTTGAAAACTTACACTGAAAGCTTGCAAAACTGTTTAAATGAAACCGAAGATAGAATTTCAGACCTTGAAGACAGCATGGCAGCTTATGAGCGAGAAAGGAAGGATCTCATAAAATCATTAAAGACACAAGAAAAATTAATCCAACAGCTCCAAGATGAGGCAAAACGTAATAATATTCGAGTAATAGGAGTGAGTGAAACAGCAGGAGACCACACAAACGATATAAAAAGAATATTTGCTGAAATAATAGCAGAAAATTTCCCAAACAAGGTAAAAGATACTGAAGTTCAGTTAATCGAGGCATATAAAATCCCAACGATCCATAACTCAAAGAAAAACACACACAGACGTATAACAGTCAAGATCCCAGATATTCAGCAAAAGAACACAACATTAAAAGCTGCTAGAGAAATGAAAGAGATCACCTATAAAGGAAAGCCCATCAGAATCACAGCAGACTTCTCAACGGAAACCATGAAATCAAGAAGAGCTTGGGGCGAGGTATTACAGATTCTGAGACAAAACAACTTCCAACCCAGACTGATGTACCCTGCAAAACTATCCCTCAAATTCAATGGAGAAATAAAATATTTCCACAACAAAGAACAACTGAAGAATTTCATGAGTGCCAAACCAGCATCGCAAACAACACTAAAAGATATTCTAGACAGAGAAAAAAGAGACCACAATTCCAAGAACAACAATAGAAAAAACTCCCTAAACAGAACACGCAAGTAAACAGTCAGCAAAAGAAGGAAAACAACAACTAAATAACATGACTAGAATAAGCCAACATATAACCATGATAACCATTAATGTAAATGGCCTCAACTCAAAAGTCAAAAGGAAAACATTGGAAGACTGGATTAAGGAACACAATCCAATGATATGCTGTATACAGGAAACACATTTTACTCAAAAAGAAATCCACAGGTTGAAAGTTAAAGGTTGGAAAACAATTCTCCATGCAACAGGTCCCCAGAAAAAAGCAGGGGTAGCTATTAGGTTTGCAAACAATGTAAACTTCAAACCAAAAACAATCAAAAGATAAAGAAGGCCATTACATACTAGTTAGGGGAAAGCTGCAAGAGGAAGAGGTAACAATCCTATACATTTAAGCACCAAACAATGGAGCACCTAACTTTACAAGTCAAATCTTAACAGACGTAAAAAGTCATATAACTAGTAACACTATCGTAATAGGGGACCTAAACACCCCTCTGACCCAAAGAGACAGGTCAACTGGACAGAAACTCAGCAAAAAAAATAACAGACCTGAACTAAAAGTGTGAGCAAATGGACTTAGTAGATGTATATAGAGTGTTCCACCCCACAACATCAGAATACACATTTTTCTCAGCTGCACATGGGCCTTGCTCCAAAATAGACCACATTCTAGCCCATAGAGCTTATCTACCTAAATGCAAAAGAATTGAAATTATCCCATGCATATTATCGGATCACAGTGCAATAAAATTGGAAATTAATGACAAAGAGAACTCCAAAAACCACATAAACACGTGGAAATTAGACAACAACCTCCTGAATAACGAGTGGGTCACACAAGAAGTTAAAGAAGAAATTAAAAACTACCTACAAATAAATGAAAACGCAAGTACAACTTACCGGAATCTGTGGGATGCAATGAAAGCAGTCCTCAGAGGGAAATTTATAGCAACGAACTCATATACAAAGAAAATAGAAAGAGAGCAAATAAATAACCTAATGATACACCTCAAACTCTTAGAAAAAGAACAACAAGCCAAACCAAGAGCCCAAAGAAGGGAGGAGATTATAAAACTCAGGGAAGAAATTAATGCAATTGAGATGAAGAACACTCTACAAAAATTAGTGAATCAAAGAGTTTGTTCTTTGAAAGAATAAATAAAATTGATAAACCCCTAGCCAACCTTATCAAAAAAAGAAGGGAAAGATCTCAAATTCATGCAATAAGGAATGAAAAGGATGAAGTCACTACAGATCCAAAAGAAATACAAAAGATCATTAATACCTACTTTGAAAATCTGTATTCCCATAGGATAGAAAATACAGAAGAAATGGACAGGTTCCTAGAAAGGTACAAATTGCCAAAATTGAATCAGGAAGACGTAAAGATCCTGAGCAACCCAATATCAATTAATGAGATTGAAAATGTTATTAAAACTTACCAACAAAGAAAAGCCCAGGCCCTGATGGATTCACAGCAGAATTCTATAAAACATTTAGAGAAGATCTAATGCCAACTCTCCTCAAACTCTTCAATGAAATCGAAAAGGAAGCAGCTCTCCCCAGCACATTTCTGGAGGCAAGTATTATACTGATACCAAAACCAGAGAGGGACCCAACCAAGAAAGAGAGTTACAGGCCAATCTCTCTAATGAACATAGATGCAAAGATACTCAACAAAATATTGGCAAATAGATTACAGCGAATCATAAGGAAAATTATACACCACGACCAGGTAGGATTCATTCCAGGAATGCAGGGATGG
>PVLD010003325.1:0-144843 GCA_004027595.1 Dinomys branickii | reverse complement strand
TGTGGAGATGAGAAAGGGATCTAGGGATGGGGAGATGGGAGGGTGGGGAGGACGGGGAAGCGGAAAGGATGAAGATGCGGTAGAGATGCGTAGACTTGCTCAGATGCATGTGTGTATTATACACCTGGGGCATAGACTAATAAGGAAAATAGAATTACAAGGTCCAACAACAGAGAAACGGCAGCAGCGAGGGATTTTAGCTACGACCATGGTCCTTGGCTTCCCTTCCCCCGCCCCGCTGGAGCGTCCAGTGCCGCCTAGCGGGGTGGAGGAGGGGAAGGGGGAGGGGAAGGGGGAGGGGAAGGGGGAGAGGAAGGGGCGGGCGGCCCCGGGCACACGCAGGGTCGCCTGCAGACCCAGCAGAGGCGCTTTCGGCGCCGAGCAAGGCCTTTCCTGAGCTGTCTTCCCCGGTGACCGCTGAGGGGACCGAGCATGTCCTCAGCTCCCACATGCTAAGCTTCCCGAGGGCAGGGATGAGGCTATGACGCCCTGCTGTCCCATCCACCCAACCCAACTGTGTCTTCCGGGTCATCTCCAGGAAGAGGAACTAAGCAGCTGTAAGGAGTGGCAGGCACGGGCAGGTCGCCCCGGCCACCGGCATCTGCAACAGAGACAGCCTTGTCGCGGGTGGCTGCTGCGGGGCCCGGAGGACCGCGAGGTGCGGACGCCTGCCTCGTTCTCCAGGCGAGACCAGGAAGCCATGCGCCCCGCAGGGCTGAGTCTGAGCGCTTGGACTTGGGCGGTAACGCTCAGGGTCTGAATCTGCAGGACCCGCCCTAGAGCTTGACTCTTAGAGCAGCCTCGGCCCATTGTCTCCTCCTAGTTGTTTTTCTGACGTTCAAAGAGATGAAAATGACCAGCATGCAAAATCTATGAGGTGTCCCCGAGGTCCCAGAGACTCCACAGGAAGACTAGGATCTAGATCTAGCCTCGCCCAGGAAAGGACAGAGAAGTGGGATCCCACCCTCTGCTGTACTGGCTCCAGCCGGGGTCCCCTACCTTTGCCCAGTTCTGGGTTTGCATGGCAGGTACATCTTCTTTCTGTCTTTCTTTCTTTCTTTTTTTTTCTTTTTGAGACAAGGTTTTGTTATTCAGTTCAGGCTGGCCGTGAGCTCACTTTGTAGCCCAGGCTGGCCTCGAACTCCCAATGGTCCTCCTGCCTCAGTCTCCTGAGTGCTAAGATTACAGGCATGTACCACCACACCCGGCCCTGTGCACGTTCTCAAAAACCTAGTCATCAGACACCCTTTAAACATTCCTTTTTTTGTGTGTATTCGGAATCAAACTCAGGACGCTGTGCTTGCCAGGCAGGCACTGTGTCAATGAGCTGTATCCCTTGTCCCACCCTTTAAACATTCCAAGCATGTTATGGACAGGTTATCTTTGCACTTAGCTAAGTAAAGATGATTCTACTTCTATGTTATATGGCATTCAGACTATCAGGGAGGTCTTGTGTATTTTATCTCCTTCAAAACTACCTGAAAAAGGATTGCTATTATTCCCATAAGGACCCTCAGCTGGGTATGGAAGCGCAGGCCTGTAATCCCAGCACTCTTTGAGGCTGAGGCAGGAGGATCTCAAATTTGGGCCTAGCCTGGGCAACTCATTAATTTAGTGTCTCTAAATAACAATCAAAAAGGCTGAGGATGTCGCTCAGCCTGAAGGCCCTGGGTTCAATCCCCAGCTGGCCCCCCTCAAGAAAGATGGAGACTTCCCAGAAGGTTCCAGGTGAGACCTAGGGCTCCTGTGCATCAGTGGCCTTGAGATCCAGGCTCCAGTCCTGCCCTGCAGTGGCTCCTGTGACGTGCAAGTACGCTGCCAGCGCCCGCACCCCAGCCTGGGGTGGGTGAGCATGTGGTGGGGGCACTGGCCCAGCACTCAGGAGGTCCTGAGGATGAGGCTGCTGCACGCTTGAGATGTGGAGGCCTGCGAAGAGGTTGCCGGCTTCCGAAGAGCTCTGCTGCTCCCTGAGAGCGCCTCACCAGGAGGAAGCCCAGGAATCTGGGTCCCACGCTGCTGCTTTTGAGCTGAGTGACCTTGGGGAGGACACTGAACCTCTCTGAGATTTTGTTTAATCATTGTTATGGTCTGTGTCTGGATGTCCCCCCAAAGCCTCATGCAGTCATGGGCGGGCTTCTACGTTTATAACTGATCCATGATCCGGTGCTGGGACTATGGGTGTGAGAGCTACACCCATCCCGGGCGGGCAGTTTGCATATGTAAGGAAGAGAGAGAAACTTCACAGCACCGCTCCTCCCCGCTTTTGCTCTTCCTGCTTTTGCTGTTTTGCCCTGAAAATCCTGCCCTGTGCCATGCGCCGCCCTGCCTTGGCGCCAGCCAAGTATGGACTGAAGCCTCCACAGACTGTGAGCTAAATAAACCTTTCCCTCCTTCATTCTAGGTGTCAGGTATTTTGTCTCAGCGAGAGAAAAGTAACCAAGACAATCATCTGTTAGATAATGATTATATAGTGTCTGTTGTATAGGATTGTAAAAATTAATTCTTTTGAGATAGGGTTTGGCTATGTAGTCTAGGCTGACTCATGGCAATCCTCCTGCCTCAGCCTCAAAGAATGCTGGAATTATAGGGACATACGACCACACTTAGTGAAAATTAAAAATTTTAAAACTGGACATAAAGCAGGCAGTGATGGAACACTCATGCGACCTCAGCATTCAGGAGGCTGAGGCAGGAGGATCACCATGAATTTGAGGCCAGTCTGGCTACATAGAAAGTTTAGGGCTAGCCTGAACTATATAGTAATGTCCTGTCTTAAACAAAATGAAACAAAACAAAACTCGCGTGGGCTGAGCACACTTCCTGGCTGACACCACGTAACAGCGATTGCTGTTGTAAATGTGCAAATGGTGGGGGGCGCAGTTTTTGTTTCCTTTTTGCTTCTCTGATTTTCAGCAAGTCAACATTGCTTTCATGGTTAAAAAATGTGTATATATGGTTTTTCTCTAGTAAGAACTATTGAAATTTTTCCTTAAATATTCTTCCAAAAGTATTATTTTACCCTATATCTCACAGAGGTATAAGAAAGGACATTAGAAGCCGTGCATGGTGGCCCACACCTGTAATCCTAGTGCACGGGAGACTGAGGCAGGAGGATCATTGCAAGTTCGAGACCAGCCTCCGCTACATAGTAAGTTGAAGGCCAGTCTGAACTGCATAGTGAGACCCTGTCTCAAAAAGGAAAAAAAAAAAAAGAAAAAAGAAATGACATTAGCATTAGAAAAACTAGAAAGGGTGAATAATGAAACTAAATTTATGGCTGGGCGTGGTAGCACATGTCTGTAATCCCAGCTACTCAGGAGGCTGAGGCAGGAGAATTGCAAGTTCAAGGCCAGCCTGGGCAACTCAGTGAGACCCTGGCTCAAAAGTCAAGTAAAAAGGTCTGAGGGTGTAGCTCAGTGGTAAAGCATTTGTCCAGCATACATGAGGGCCTGCGGTCAATCTCCAGCACCAGGAAAGAGAAGAAAATATTTTATTTTTAAAAACAGTCCTATGTCCAGGTGTGGTGGCACAGGTCTGTAATCCCAGCACTGGAAAGCTGAGGCAGGAGGATTACTACAAGTTCAAGGCCAGCCTGGACTACACAGTGGAACCCTGTCTAAAAAAAAAAAAAAAAAAGAAAGAAAACGAAACAAAACCTACAAACAACAACAAAAATAACAGTCCTGTGTTCAGCTATAGATTTACCCTCAAGTTTTTATCATATTAAAAGTGTATTTAACAAAAAGCATTCCCACCCAGACACATGAGAAAAGGACGATATGGTGCAAATTTGCACTGGGGCTGTAGATGCTGTGTTGATTGCACCTTCTCTATGCGCAGTATCTGCATGTTTTTGTTTAATTTCAGTAATGACCACAGCCTGGTAGCAGGTGTGTCATTGAGCGGGCTGCTGATCGTCCGCATTTCATAGCCGAGGAAGCCGAGGCTCGTGGGGAGATTGGCCCTGATTCGCCGAGCTGGGAAGCAGAGCCAGCTGTGTCTGACTCAGTCTGGGGTTTCCATCCCAGGGGGCTGAAGGGGGTCAGGGGGGCTGGGACAATGGGGGCAGAGCGCCTCCTCCCGCTCCTGCGGCTGCTGTTCTGTCTCTGCCTGCTGCTCTGGAGGGTGAGGAGCAGAGCTTTCTTTGTGTGTTAGATCTTGTTAAAGATGAGCTCCTTTCAGGCCAGGGATAACTGCGCAAGCTGTTCATGGCTAAAGATCTGCGCCCGGGGCCTGCTGCAACCCAGCCCTCAGTGCACTAGGCCAGGCAGGGGTCTGTCAGCCGGTCGCCTCACCCACCTGCGCGTGCCCATTCGCCCGGCGCTGCCTCTGTGTTTGCAGGCACCGGATGCAGCGAGGCGGGGACCAAAGCTCACCCTTCCAGCTTCCGGCCCGGCCATTCCCCCCTGAGGGCAGGACACTTGCAACTGTCCCACCCTTTTTCTTTCCTAAGGCCCAGAGGAAAGAACAGCCAGGGCGTGGGCAGGAAGCCTTATAGCCATGTGTGCAGGGCCTGGCCACTGTCCCAAGGTGAGCCAGGAACAGCTGGCTTCTGGGCACAGGAGGCTAGACAGGGGCCTTGGAGACTGCAGGTGTGGAGCGATCTGGTGGACTTGTGTCCTGGACCTGGCAGTCTCAGTCTGGCCTGGCCACTGGAACCACCCAGCAGCTTCTAAGGGCTCCAAATCAGCAGCACCAGGCCCTGCTCTGGGGCTCGGAGAGCCAGTGGGGCTACACGCCGAGCGGCTGAGCTCCTCGGATGGTCCCGTGTGCAGCCTCGCAGCCCCCTGGGGACAAGCACCCCGGCCGGCCTGTCTCCTCTCACACAGAAGTGCTGCGCACGCAGAAAGGCCATGTGTGACTGTGCCTGTGGTCATGCTACGTCATGTGTGGGAGGATCACAGCCCCTGAAAAGTAGGTGGAAGATTCCGTCATAAAATGGGGACAGATTCTTAGTCTATTTGAGGAACCCAAATGCACATTTGTAAAAGAGAAAGACTGGAAATTCAAACATCAGTACGAGCTTGGCGGAGTACACCCACCTGTAACCCTGGGACTCTGGGAGGCTGAAGCAAGAGGATCAAAAGGTTGAGCCCACCCAGAACAATTTAGGGAGGACATAGTTCAGAATTAAAAAAAAAAAGAAAAAGGCTGGCATGTAGCTCAGCCCTGGTTCAATCTCCAGCACAAGAGGCAAAGAGATCAACGTGGGTTAATGCTGTTTATCTTCTGAGTGGCTCAGTCGTGGGTGTGGTGTTCCTCTGCCAGGCTGCCTGGGATTCATGCAGTTCACGTGAAATGGATGCTCTGCCTCGTCTGTGGGTCTCCAGGGGATAATGTTGCATCAACCCACATCACAGGCCGGTGGAGGAAAACTCTTACCTAGAAGCTTTCGGAAATGAAAGCTGGGCATGGTGGAGCACACCCGTAATCCCAGCACTCAGGAGGCTGAGGCAGGAGGATCATTGTGAGTCCCAGGCCAGCCTGGGCTACAAGGTGAGCTCAAGGCCAGCCTGAACTGCATAGTGAGACCCTGTCTCAAAAAACCAAAAAAAAAAGGAAATGGAAAGAAAACATCATTTGTAAAGAGTACAGGACAGTCAGTCAGACTTTTGGAGTGAGTCTCCAAATACAAAAACATAGTAATAGAACTGGAAATTGACAAAACCTGCAAAATTACCAAGACGACCTTCATGGGTTGAATGGTGGCCCTCAAAAGATATGCCCATGGCCTTACTCCAAGCCCTGGGAAATGGATGTGACTGACTTGGAAAAGGGCCTTTGCATGTGTAATTAAGGATCTTGAGGTGAGTTTATCCTGGATTATTGCAGTGGACCCTGAATCTAATGACAAATGTCTTGGAACAGACAGGAGAGAACAGGGAGGCAGAGAAGGAGGCAGAAGAACATGAGGCTAGAGACAGAAATCGGCGTGATGCAGCCACAAGCCAAAGACAGCTGGAGCTGCCCGGAGCTGGAAGATGCAAGGATTCTCCCTTTTGGGGGGCGGGGTCACGCTGCCTCTCTTCTGGATTTCTGGGTTCCAGAGCTGCGAGATAATACATTTCTCCTGTTTCAGGTCGCCAAGTTGGTGATTATTTGTTATTGCCACCAGGAAAATCTAACATAGCTGTCAAGTTTACAATAGTCTGCTCCTTACGGAAACCCAGTAACTTTCTTACGTGGTTGTATATACAAGGGTCACGTCATCTTTAGACATCAGCATAGCACAAATGTGGGGTAAAACTGGTTCCATTCAGAAGTCCAAGGTTCTAGGGACTAGTCAAAGCTTTATTTTAATTTTTCTGAATATCGCAATTACTGCAGGTTGAACTTGCTATTTTCGGTTTGTCTTAGGTATAGCGTTTGGTTGTTTTGTTTTGCCTGAGCACATTGTGTGAATTATTTGTTGAGTTTGGAATTGGGGCAGATTTTTGCTTCTGCAGGCTGCGGTGAGATTAAGCAAGTTGTTAAGAGCAAAGCCCCCGAGCGTCGTGCCTGGCACCGTGTGCATTCTGTGTGTGGACTGTGACTGTCCTATTGTTTGCCTGTTCGTTCTAAACTCCTGGCAGCGAGCTCATTGAACCACTTTTCCCCTAGAAATGCTCGCTCGGACTAAGTCGTGGTCCAATCACGGCAGACGTGCCAAAGTCCCTGAACTACTTCCCCATGTAAAAAACTCAAACTGAAGGCCCCTGCTTAACCTCACCCTTACCATGCCTCTGTAGGTGAGAGAGGGGTCCCCGGTGCTGTTCCCCCTCCTTTGATGTAATTCAGTTTAATTCAGTTTACTGCACCGAGGATTAAACCCAGGGCCTCATGCATGATATGCAAGTGCTCAACCATCGCACTGCACTCCCAGGACTCCCTTCTGCTTAGTAATGACGCCTCTGCTTTTTAGAAAAGATTCAGCAGCGTGGGTGGGAGTTGAGTTAAGGTGCAGTGGAGCAAATGGCGTTTTCGCTCGATTGATCCTGGTGGGAAGGGAGAGAAGGAAGGGAGGGCGTGGGAGCCGCTGGGGTCAGGTCTCCAGGAGTGAGTGACAAGCTGGGGCCTGGCCTGGAGTCAGAGGGGCAGGGGCGCCACCCACAGGTCACATCTGGACCTTTGTCCCGGAATTTATTTCTTTCCCCAACAAGCATCTCCTTCACTAAGTCCACAAGTGTTTGTTGAGCAACTACTATGTTCCAGCCCAGACAATGAGGTTATTAGCAGGGACCCAGCCGAAAAACATGTCTGTCCTTGAGGAGATTATGACCTGGTGGAGAGACAGATGACTAGCAAGATAGAAAGAGAAAATATTCCGCAGGTGAAGTGGTGATGGGTGCTAAGGAGAGGAGAGGGCAGAGGAAGATAAGGCTGGAGGGAGGAAGGCCTCGGGCAAGGTGGCCCTGGAGGCAGCGCCCAGGGAAGGCGCTGAGCGGTGAGTCCCACGGGCGGTGTCTGGGGCCATGTTTGCTGTGCTCCCGAAGCAGCCGAAGGAGCGGGCGGGTCTGATGATGGCAAAAGTCTCACAGAGAGCTGCAGGAGCGGGGACTCTCGCACTTGAGGGCAATGCCAGCGTGCCCCTCAAGTGTTTCTTTTTTTTTTTTTTATGGACCAGGAATCGAACTCCGGACCTCGAGCTTGCGCCACTGAGCTGTATCTCCGGTTCTAATTCAGTGACTGCCAGGTGTGCCACCCCGCTCCGCTGAACTCAGTCTGCTTTCTAGAAGATTAAAACCCGCAGCACAGCCGGGAACCTTAGCCAGCATCTGGCGCTAGTGCTCCCAAACATGCTGGGTGAGAAGAATCCCCGGACTGTTTGTTTTTCGTTTTTTTGTCTTTTTGAGACAGGGTCTCACTATGCAGTTCAGGCTGGCCTTGAGCTCACTTTGTAGCCCAGGTTGGCCTCAAACTCTCAACGATCCTCCTGCCTCAGCCTCCCAAGTGCTGGGATTACAGGCGTGTGCCACCTTGTCTGGCAAGATAAAAAACTTAAAAAAATAATGCTGAGACTATAAATCAGTGTGAAGCCCCTGGGTTGGAGCCCCAGTACCAGGGTGGGGACTGGGAAGGACTCCATGCCCTCCTCCTCCCAGGGAAGGCCCGAACTGCATATTTAGTCAGCACCCAGGGGATTCCGTGACAGGCAGGCTTGGGAGACAAGGCCAGGCATCACAAACAAGGAAATGGAGCCCTGGTGAGAGGACATCGTGCTCAACCTGGAGCCGGTCAGTCAGGCCAGGCAGAACCAGGCATGATGTTTAGATTTCCCAACTCAGCTCCACAAAATTGTTACTTTTTTCCAGCTCGAAGATCGCCCATAATTTTTTTTTTGAAACAGGGTCTCACTATGTGAATCAGGCTGGCTTTGCACTCGATATGTGGCCCACGCTGGCCTCAGACTTTCCACGCTCCTGCCTCAGCCTCAAAAGTGCTAGGATTACAGACTCCCCACACCTGGCTCACCTACGATATTTAAACTTGAGGTGAGACACAAAATCTAAGCACAGAGCCGCTGACAGCTGTTATCACCCCGCGGCCGAGCCTGCAGGGGAAGTGGGTTGGGATATTCCCCTCACACAGTCCAGTAAAGCAGTGCATAACTACTTCACTTTGTGGGAAAACCTTTTTCCTCTAACAGACTGTAAAGCCCTCTCAAAGGTCCACCTCCTCTCATGGCAGTCGCAGGAGAATGGGAAGCACGGAGGGAGAGAAGGCGCAATGAGCTCCAGCCCCGGGGTTCAGAAGGGTTTCTGGGGGAGCTTGTTCCCTGTGGGCAGCCTGGGTTTTCAGCGCTCCCCGTGGGCCACGAGTAGCTGTGTGAAGGGACCTGGGGGAGATTTCCTGAAAGCAGATCTTTCTCCGTCCTGCCTAGTGTTCTTCACGGGTGTAGCAGGCAAGAACCCGTATGGTGTGGCTGATGCCACGGCCCTGCAGAGGGCCAAGGACAGCATGGCCATGCACTGAGGGGCTGGCTGCCTTCAGGCCCCACACGGTGGCGGCAGTTTGTGTGTCGCTGTGACTGTGCATGCTGTGTGTGTGGCAGCACCATGCCACTCGAGCAGGAGCCCAAGTGCACACTCTGCCCAGGCTGTGTTTCACTATATCTGGGGCTGCAGCCATCCTGGAAAAGCCCTGACTCTTGCAGGAAAATTTCTTTCCCACCCTGCTGTGCAGGCTGTGGGGAGACACAGTTGCCTTTGTTTGTTCTTCCTGTGTGGGGACAAAAGCCCTTTCAGCTGCTGTGGAATGTGCGGGAGTTTCATGCAAAAGGCTGCGGGCCTGGCTGGAAATCCACAGTCAGGCTGAATGGGTCCCCCTGTTCCCCAGGTCCTGCAGCCCTGTGTCCGCGTGGGCAGGGATTACCTGTCCCCTGTGAGCACGGCCAGGTGCGGCACAACCCCAGGCAGGTGCGGTTTGCGGCCTCCTCCTCTCCCTCCCCCGTGCAGTGATATCACTCCCACTTTGCTGCCCAGGGACCAAGCTTCAGAGGGCAGGTTTGAGGGGACAGCCAGTGACGGGAGGGAGGACACACCCCCATGCAGCCTAGCTGAGGACGCCTCAAGCAGCGGGGTCTACTTGTTATCTGGGGTTTCAGCAGAACAAAAAATAAAACTTCAGTGGGAAAAGCAAAGCAAAACAAAACAGCCCAGCCACCGCGGGACCCTGGGGCGGTGCAGCAGCCTCTCCTCCTCCTTGCATATTTCTGTGGGGATGTTTCCCTGCGGCCAGAGACTCACTCCAGAGAAACCTGTTGCTACCAGGCTGAATTTCTCTGATTGTCTGCTTTTCTCCAATCAGGGTCTGGCACCTTTTAAATTGCGAAGCCAAACACAGTATTGAACTTTGCTCTAGTTTCAAAATGTCAGAGCGCCAGCGCCAAGGGGAAGTGCCGGGGAGAAGACATCGGGCTGGCGTCAGTCACCCCTGGCAGAGCCAGGCTCCAGGCAGAGGCGGGCGGGCATGAGCGAGGGCAGAGCCTCGGGGCTGTACGATCTTGCCATCTTACAAGCCACAGAGGAAGAAAGGAGAGCGGGGCGCCAGGGAGAGAAGGGTGTGAGGGCCTGACCGGCTTTTCTATGGGATCTTGTTCAAACAAGACTTTTATCAAGGAGAAATACTACACTTGGCTCCTTCCTGTTGCCCCAGCTCCCTGGAGAGGGGGTGTGTTACTTCTGCCTTCCACCAGGGAGGATTGAATTGCCTGTCTGGAGATAAGAACCCCAAAGAAGCAGATACACTTAACAGAAAAGAGGGGGACTCACTTGTGTTCTGCGGGGACAGACTTATTCCCACTTCTGGGTCCATGTTCTCCACACAGCCTGTGCACTGGGACAGAAGACAGCCTGTGTCTCATCACCCAGCAGGCTGGAGGGTGTTGCCTCCTCTGTGCCGCCTGGGCTGTGGGTGCCAAGCGGTCAGTGGTGTCCAGGGATGAGCCATGGAGGAAGGAGCTGGCTAGGAAGGTCCAGTCCCAGGGGGTTTTATGGGTTCAGGGCTTGATTCTTTTTTTCTGTCTTTCTGAGACAGGATCTCCCTGTGCAGCTCAGGCTGGCCTTGAGCTCACTTTGTAGCCCAGGCTGGTCTCAAACTCACTACGATCCTCGTTCCTCAGCCTCCCAAGTGCTTGGAATACAGGCGTGTGCCACCACACTAAATTCTTATTATGTGACTAATGGGGGTCTTTGGTGCTTGGAGGACACCCCAAGTAGTTGTCAAATAATTGGATTTCTATTTGCTGTCTATCAAGTTTACAGCCCCTGTTAGAGAAGGAACATCACAGCAAGCCGGGAGGTGGACAGCGCAGGTCCGAGGCTCAGGCTCCAGGTCTCACGCCTGCTGGAGCCCACCGCCCCCTTAGTTGGCTGAGTGGCTGGGTCACTTCCGATGTTTGCCTGTTTTCTCACCTATACAGTGAGAACAATTCCTAGGGTAGTTGTGCAAATTAAGTGTAAGGTGTCCAGCCCAGGGCCTGGCACAGAGTAAGGAGTTGGTCCTTGTTTATTATTACTGTCTGACACTTTCACTCTTGGCCTTCAGCTGTTTACACCTAAAGGGGAAAGTAGATATTTGGCAAGTCCTGAAATACAGCACTACCAAGCTGGTAATTGCCCCCAAATGTGCTACGGATGTTAGAAGACAAAGATCCCTCAAGCAGGACTCATTAAAGAAGGCTTCAGGGTCAGCCAGGTGTGATGGCACACGCCTGTAATCCCAGCACTAGGGAGGCTGAGGTAGGAAGATCACTGTGAGTTCAAGACCAGCCTGGGCTACAAAGTAAGCTCAAGGCTGGCCTGAACTGCATAGTGAGACCCTGTCTCAAAACAAAACAAAAGATTTGGTATTTGGGCTAAATAAAATGCTATTAAAGTTAATTCCACGTGTTCTTTTTTATATGGCTATTACAAATTTTAAAATTACCTATGCAGCTCACATTATATTTTGCACAGCGCCAGTCCGGAGGGCTGGGAGACTCAGATGCAGCCAGGGCTGTAACTGTCACTCATGTTAGCTCGGGAGATGTGTTTCCTTCTTGTGAAGCCAGGCTCGGGTTTGAGGGAATTCATCATTATGTGCAGGGTTAGAAGGTCAGTGAGGAAAGGGTGTATCCATTTTGCAAATTTTTCCACTATTTGGCTCCAAAATCCTGGGGCTAGAAGGTAGCAGGACACAGGGTGCAGAGGGTCCCTTTACTGAGAAGGTCCTCACTGGTGAGAGTGAAGGGAGAAGGCCCCAGGAGGTAAGGGGAGTCCAGTCGCTATTTCTGTTACTGGCTCTTTGGCTGAGCTCTTCTGTAAATACCACCAATAGTCAGGAGTCAGGAGCTGCAGCGGGAGGAGCTCTGGGACCAGGAGTGCTCTGAAAATTATGCTGCACAGGGCTGGAGACATAGCTCAGCAGTACAAGCGCCTGCCTGGCAAGTGCAAGGTCCTAGTTCGATTCCTGGTACAAAAAATAATTATGCTGCAGAAGAGGGACACATGTCATGCTGCTTAAAATAATCCCAGCATTCCAGGATTACACAGGCCGAGGCAGGAGGATGGGTAGTTAGAGCCCAGCCTGGCCAAGTTAGGGGCTTACAGGACAGCATCTCCAAAGAAACAAGGGCTGAGCATGTAGCTGCGTGCAAAAACTCCCACCCTGAACAGTATCTGAGATGAGTTTGTGTTCTCTAAAATTGGAGAATGAATTTTAGGAACAATGGAGGTTAAGAGCAGAATATATTTACTGAGGAAAAGAAAGCCTCTGTCCAAGAGACAGAGAAGGGGAGCCTGAATGAGTTGCCCAAGATTGTCTTTTCTAGGGACTGTTTTTTTTGTGGTACCTGGGACCGAACTAAGGACCTTGCGTTTGGCAGGCAGGCAGGTGCTTATTCCACAGAGCCATGTCCCCAGCCCCTTTAGGGACTTTCATAGAGCAAAACCAGGAGGTGAGGCAGGTCCAAGTTATGGGAAAAATGGGAAATCACAAGGTGGACATGAGGTGGGACAAAATTATGGTCAGCCAGTAAGAAGTATTCAGGTAAAATTGATTAATTTGGGATCAAATGGGGAAGTGAGTGACATAGCGAGGGGGCATGAATCCAGAACAGGGGCTTTTCCTGTAGGGGGTTGGGTCAGTGACCCTTCAAGGTGATCACTACCTATTTAGAATATCAATCCCTGAGGTCCCTCCCTAGGGAGGTGTGTGGGTGTGTCTGTTTAATCTTTTGTTTTGAGATCTGGCCACAGCAAGTACCGCCTCTATATTTTTGTGCAGGTGTCTTGTCTGCCATACTGGTTCCTGCGAGGACCTGGCCCAATCTGACTGCCTGTAATATTTCTATCTAACTCAGCTGCCTACAACACCAGGATTACAGGTGTGAGCCACCACGCCCAATTTGGTTTTTTTTTTTGAGACAGGTTCTTGCTATGTAGTCCAGGCTGGCCTTGAACTCGCTATGTAGCTTGAGGGTGGCCTTGAACTTGTGGCGATCCTCCTGCCTCAGCCTCCCAAGTGTTGGGATTAAAGATATGCACCACAACACTCAGCTTCAGAAAGTTGTAATTTGTCAGATGATTACAAGGCTACAGTGTCACCGAGATCCTCTGTGAGCCTGGAAATGCTCTGGCTTCTTGAAAGTCAGGCTTCCTTCTTCCCTCCTTGTCTTCTCCTTTTCCTTTGCTTTGTAATTTATAGGTGAGTGGGAAGGAACATTAAGCCCCTACACAATTTTCTTGAGGCAGTCTCATCCACACACTGGTCTATAATTACCATCTCTACAGAGATGACTCATACCCAAATCTTTAGAGCTCGCCTCTGAGTTCCTGCTTATCATGCACTCCTGGATTTCTCACACGCACCCTGAGTTCACAGATACAACCCTGCAGCTCTCCTGCTTAAAATCCTCCCGTTCTTCATGTCACGCTTAGGGAAAGAATGACGCCGTCATAGCCATGTTGTCGGTCCTCCAGCCCCTCCTGGAACCTTCGTCCCAGGGTCGGTATGAAAATTATTTTAAGGTGAAGCTATTAGAGTCAGCAGATGTAGGGGAAGCTTCGCAGAGCTTGCTTGTCTAAGAGCAGGAGCATCTGAGAAATGGGGCTGTCACAGACTCCCCCTTCAGGCAGGTTTTAATTCCAGGAAGGAGCTCAAGAGTAATATATGAGATAGATAGGACCAAAAAGTTTATACACACTTCAGCAGTTTGCTGTACTAAACACCTGGAAGTGTGGAGCACCACCTGGGCCGCTCTCCCTGAAGGAGGAGCACTTGTCTCCGTTGTGGCTGAGCCTGACCCTGTTTCCGTGTATTGATGTGTACAGAGCTGGCTGGGACCTTTCCTTACCCCTTCAACTGGCTTTAAGCAATGCATACGGTCTAGCCGAGGCACTGATGGTGGTCTCTGGAGACGGCAGGAGTGTTTCCCCAGACCTTCCACTGCTCCTTCCAGTGAGCTGGATGAGGCGGGATGTGTGAGCCAACCCTCCACGCTGTTGGCTCAGGTCAAACCTTGGGAATAGAGGCTGTGGCTTCCTGGGGCTTCAAAGATTACACATCAGAGCTGAAGCCCCGACTCTAAAACATTAGACACTACCTCACTTGTGTCATGCAGATTACTCTTTCTGAATGTCCTTCTCTCTGCTTATGGCAGGGGTGATTTCAGGCCTCCTCCTTCGCCCAGCTCTTGGCTCTCACGCATTTCCCGCCACTCTCACAGCCACTCATCCTCAAGCCACTCCCTTCTTCATGAATAATAAAACCTGAGCTCGGCCTTGGGTAGAGGCCTTTGTTGTGGATGGCCATCGTCATGGCTGGGCTTAGTGCCCCTTGGCTCTCCATAACTACAACCATGCCTTAAGTGTCTTTATTCTCACCATGGGTTGCACTGGAAGTGGTGGACTGGAATTGACTCGCTAGAGTTCCAGTAACTTTTCATGGGATCATAAATATAAACTTCCAGGCCGTGAGGAGTACTGGGAAGGGCTCGCTACATGGAAGCTAATGGGCACCACTCTGAGCTCGTCTTCTAACTGTGGAGGCCAAAGGTAACTCGCATTAATCTATGATGTCTCAATAAATTCAGTGTTAAAATAATTACACAAGTTTCTCTTTTCCTGATGTATTCATTGTTCAGGGAGGCCGGGCGTGGTGGCACATGCCTGTAATCCCAGCACTCGGGAGGCTGAGGCAGGAGGATCGTTGTGAGTTCGAGGCCAGCCTAGGCTACAAAGTGAGCTCAAGGCCAACCTGAACTGCATAGCGAGATCCTGTCTCAAAAAGACAAAAAAGGAAAGAAAGAAAGAAAAATAAATAAATACATTGTTCAGGGAAACTCTGTGTGCATATCTCCTCCCCAGGGCAAGATTTATGCTTCTGCATAACAGGAAGCACAAAAGCCTTATCCCAAACCCCCGCCTCCCCCTCGTTCTTCCCCTAGAAGCTTTTCCTCCGTTTCTTTCCCCTGCTGTGGG
This sequence comes from Dinomys branickii, assembly GCA_004027595.1. Taxonomy (NCBI): domain Eukaryota; kingdom Metazoa; phylum Chordata; class Mammalia; order Rodentia; family Dinomyidae; genus Dinomys; species Dinomys branickii. Next base: position 129,904 of record PVLD010003325.1, on the reverse strand, counting down.
CAGACAGACCTTTAACTGTAACCATTTACCGAGTCTGTTTGGGTTTTCTTGGTGGGCTTCTGCAGGCACACAAGTAAGTATTCTTCCCTGTTGAGCTGCCGTTGGTTGGTTCAATTTGCAGAGCCAAGAAAAAACACAAAAGGATGGAGCGGGCAGCCTCCCCGCTTGGTCCCTGCGCTCTTGTCTCCGGAGTTCTAGTTGCACGATTCCTCCTGCCACCGCCTCCGGCGCATGCTCTTTGCTCTGCCCGGACCCTTCCGGCTCAGTCTGCGCAGCACCTCCCAGCGAGCCTCTCCGCCTTCCTAGTGTGGTCGCACGGGGGTCCTGCTCTCTCCTGCCAGCACTGGCTACAATAGCAGCGCAATCCCTAGGACTATTTTGATCGATGTCTCCTCCTTCAATAGACTGTAAGCACCTTCCTCCTCCTCCTCCTCCTGCTGCTGCTCTTCTTCAGCGCTGGGGATGGAGCCCGGGGCTCACTTACACGCACCAGGCAAGTGCTCTGCTCTGGAGTTACACCCCCTGCCTAACTATAAGCTTCTCTTTTTCTTCACATTGCAAATAAATTTATTCTTCAGCATTCCCACCAAAGGTTCATTTACTTTATTTTCTTTTTGTCTTTTGAGATAGCCTTGCTATGCAGTTCAAGTTGGCCTTGAGCTCACTTTGTAGCCCAGGCTGGTCTCGAACTCATAAGGATCCTCCTGCCTCAGCCTCCCAAGTGCTGGGATTATAGGTGTGCACCACCAGGCCTGGTGATCTCGTGTCATCTTTTTTTAGACCCCACATGCGGGGGGGTGTGTGGTGTAGCTCAGTGGTAGAGCATTTGACTGCAGATTCCACACGCTATATCCGCCTAAGTCTGGCTTATTTCACTTCACATGGTGATCTCTGGTGCTGTCCATTTTCCTACGAGTGACAACATTTTGTTCTTTTTCATGGTTGAATAATGCCAATATAGATGTGCATCACATTTTCTTTATTCATTCACCTGTGATGGGCACTTAGACTGGTTCTACACCTCGGCTGTTGTGAACCGTGCCATGAAAAACGCTCACACTCCAGTACAGTGGCGCACTGCGACTCCTTTGCGTACAGACCACTGATTCTTAGCTTCTGGGTGCAGGGGTCTTGTGCATCATTGCATTCTAAGTTTCTAGCACACAAGATAAATTACTGAATGAGGAGCTGGGGATGTAGCTCAGTGGTAGAACATGTATGAGGCTTTGGGCTTAATCCCCAGCACAAAAAGGAGAGAGAGAGAGAGAGAAAGTAGGAGACAGCGGGAGAAACTCCACACGATAGACCAGCACTCCTGCCTCCAATATCACAGCCCCACATCAGAGGCCTTCGAAGGTCAGTCGTAAGTTCGGGCAAAGAAATCCCCAAATAGCCAGTTCTCTGGGCTACATATGAACTCAAGGCCAGCCTGAACTATATTGTGAGATCCTGTCTCAAAAAAAAAACTAGGCATGATGCATGCTGTAATCCAGCACTCAGGAGGCTGAGCCAGGAGGATCATCATGAGTTCAAAGCCAGCCTGGGCTACATAGTGAGGCCCTGTCTCAACTGGCACCCCCAACAGCCAATGCTAGTGTGGAAGAAGTTGTCACTGTATCAGAGCGGTTGTCCCGATTGTCTGATTTTTTTTTTTTTTCCGATTGTCTGATTGGGGAATTAGAGAAGCATTTATTTGAGAGGGGATGACCTAGAAAACCATCTTGCAACATGCATGAGAGAAACTGATCGAATCTAGAAGCAGCTGCGTCCCTGGAACAAGACAATCTCCAGGGAGGAGGCCGCCTCTGCTCCGCAGCCTCTACCCTCATGGAGCCTCTCACACTTTTTAAGTTAAACCGTAAGCTCTTAGAGTGCCTGGATATGATGTAATTTGCTGCTCTCATTGTAAAATGAGAAAGTTGCATCCAGAGAGGTTTACCAATTTCCCTTTGTTGGGTCTCAGAAAATAGTATCCCAAAATACTTTTTTGTTTTGTTTTGTCTTTTAGAGACAGGGTCTCACTATGTAGTTCAGGCTGGCCTTGAGCTCACTTTGTAGCCCAGGCTGGTCTCAAACTCACAATGATCCTCCTGCCTCAGCCTCCCAAGTGCTGGGATTACAGGCATGCGCCACCAGGCCTGGCCCAAAATAAGGCGTTTTGACAACCTCAGATCTCTCTGCTCTCTCCTTTCACCCTGCTTCGCTTGATCCTCTTTTTCTCCCAGTTTCCAGAGATATCTAAAAACCAAAGTGGAAGACAGCCAGCTTCAGTCTTCTTTATCAGGTTCATTGACCAAGAAAAATTATGAGGCAGGAGGATCATCTCCACTTTGAAGCCAGCCTGGGTTAGATAGTGAGCTCAAGGCCAGCTTAAACGATAGACAAGATCCTGTCTCGAACAAACAAACAAATAAACAAACAAAATCATTTTACAGAGAAAGAGAATACAAATCAAACACTATACCTGGCCCCTGAGGAGCTGTGCCTCAGGCCATTGTCTGATCTCTAGTCTCATTGGTTTCTCTGAACATCGCTCACTCCCCGTCTAACCTCATGCAGAGCCCCCCCACTTCCTCCTCTCTCTCCTATGCAGAGGGTATTTAAGCTGCAGCCGTCTGGCCCTTCTTTGACCTTTGAGCCCGGAGCTGCAGGGTGATGCTCCCATGTGACACCACCTAGGTCTCCAGTATCTTGGATGCTAAAGACCCTGCGAGACTTATGTTCCAGGGGCCACCCCAATGAGAGGAGGGGTTTATGTTTCAATTTTCTTGTTCGTTGTCACAATAAGTGAAAGTCTCGGTGGTGGGAATTCGAGCAAAGCACTGGAGTACAGCCGTGTGGCACTCAGGAGCTTGTGTCCGGAGCACCCACCATAGCTCTGCCACCCCATAGCTCTCTCTGGGTGACACACTTGTCTCTCTAAACGTTTGTTAAATGAGTTAGTGACACTGGGTTCAGGCTATGGTGAGTCTCAAAAAAGATAATGCATGCAAGATCCTTAGCACCAGGTGTGGCGTCCGGTGTTCAGCATTGGAGCTGCCGCTCCTGTCCAGAGCAATGCGGACTCAAACATTCGTGTAACATCAGCTTTAGAGAAAAGCAGATCAGGACACGGAGTATATAATTAGTTGGGAGGGAAAATCTCAGCCCTCCACCCAAGTGACAAATTCTTCCCTTTGATGTATTAATACTTTAAATCAGGACACTGCTGAGCCCTGCTGGCCTCTGAGTCCCTTTCAGTTTCTTTGCATATCTGCTCTCTGATCCATTAGTCATGAGCGTGCAGGTCCACGTCTGCAGCAATGTCAGTTCCTTCCTTTCAGCTGTTCTGTAGTCCATCCCCAAAACACTCAGTCACAGGCAAAGAGCACGAGTCAGCAGCAGCAGCAGACAGGGTCTTACCGTTAGCGGGCAGCTTGCTTCTAAGAAGTCCAGCTACACGTCACCAGGTTTGGGGTTGCCCGCTTCTCCTTCCGGAGCTGGGATCCTGGTTCCTCTCAAACAAAGAATCGAATGAAAGGAAGGAAAAGGCAGTGGTAAAGTTTACTCGGGAAGTAGAAGTGAAGAGTGGGAGAGAAACCGGCTCTGCGGAGCGAGCTGGGCCCCAAGTAGAGGGGGGAGGGGTGAGAACAGAGACAGAGCGCTGCTGCCTCTGGGGAGCACAGCGGGGGCTGTCATGGAGAGCTACGAGAGCCGAGACTTCATGGTGTCCACGTGTTCTTTCATGCTGTGTAAATCTGGAGGAGATCCGGGAGCACTACATATGGGTCCCGAGATGTGGTGCCAGGGTCCCGCGCCTCAGGCTGATGTCAGGTCCCGTTCACCCTATGGAAAACCCGGGGCAGCTCCCCCCAGAAGTCACATGCAGGGCTTTGGGAACTGCGCTCTGTGTGTATGTCCAGGATCTTTTATCTTTTTGAGACAGGGTTTCACTATGCAGTTCAGACTGGCCTCGAGCTAACAAAGATCCTCCTGCTTCAGCCTCCAAGTGCTGGGATTACAAGCATGCACCGCCATGCCCGATTTATGTCTGGGATTTTGTAAGTTCACAGATCATGCCTACTTCCCAGTCAGCTTTGCCATGCCCTAACCTATCTCATTACTATGTAGTCCAGGTTGGCCTCAAACTCACAATCCTTCTGCCTCAGCCTTCTGGAGTTCTGAGGTTACAGGTATGCACTATTATACATGAGTCATTTTATTATTATTATTGTTGTTGTTGTTGTTGTGTTGAGACAGGACCTCTCTACGTAGCTCAGGCTGGCCTTAAACTTGCAGTGATCCTCCTGCCTCAGCTGAGAGCTGGAATTACGGGCATGTGCCACCATACCTGGTTCAGCCATCGTCACTTTCAAGACTCTGAGATTGGAGGAGATTGAAGGCACTCACAATAAGCCATGTGGCATAAAAATTGTTTTGAGCAGAAGGTATTTGGATTCCTGAAATTCCTTCGCTGTGTAAAAGCAGGGCCTCCCCAAAGAAGTCCATAGCCATAAACGCACTCCCTGGGAGCAGCTTTCACCTTGGGAGAGGAGTCAGCACCACACCCAAGTGGGTACTGTTACAGAACTGTCAAGTCTGTCCTCTGTTCTCCTAGAAAACAGACAGGGGTTATGACGGGGATGGAAGCCAGACAAACTCCTGGGCCCTTTACCTGTTTGTTACACATTAAAAGTGTGATTTGTCAGTCAGACAGGGATTGAAAAGCTCTTCTTACTTAAAAACAAAACAAAACAAACCCTCAGAGCCCCCAAAGCAGTGATTATTGACTTGGGTGCACAGATGCCCAATAGGTAACTAAAATCAGAACAGCCGGAAGCAGTGGTGCTCACCTGTGATCCTATCGCTCAGAAGGCTGAGGCAGGAGGATCACTATGAGTCCAAAATCACCCAGGGCTACATAGCAAGATCCTGTTTCAAGATACAAGCAAACAAAAATAAAAGCAGAACAAAGCTTGATCTTCATGTTTCAATCTCTCTCCTTTATTACTTTAAAATTCTGGATCAAATCCCCTTTTAGCTCTGCCTATAGGCAGGTTAATCACTTAGGGAGTGTCTGTCTAATCACACAACAGATTTCATGCTTCTTCAAGATTGAAAATACCCAAATAACAGATTTATAGACACCAAAATAAGCACCCAGAAGTCTTAACCCTAAGTCTTAGCCCTAAGCCTACAGTTACCTCTGATTCCTGAAGACCTTCCCAAGTCTGAGACTGCCCCAATCACAAAAGGTCACTGTAGGACTGAATTGTCCCTCAAGCAATAAGGACTTTTCCTGGAGCCATCTTGCAAACCCAAAGCCAAGATAATGATCAACCAGACTCTAGCCCATCTCAGCTAATCCAGAAAGCTTGGTCTCCTTTTGGCAGCCCTTGGAGCATAAGGCTAATTTTCTCATCAAGATGCATAAATACATCCACATTTACTCTTTAGGCCAGGCATGGTGGTGCATGCCTGTAATCCCAGCACTTAGAAGGCTGAGGCAGGAGGATCGTTACAAGTTCAAGACCAGCCTCGGCTACAAAGTGAGCCCAAGGCCAGCCTGAACTGCATAGCCAGACTCTGTCTCAAAAAGACAAAAAAAAAAAAATTTCATTGATGACTTGTTATTTAATTTTGTGAGTTTATTATATTAAACAATGAGTACTTAACAGGAAAAATATCACAAAAATAAAGCATTGAGTTTTTAATATTTACTGAGTGTTTATAAAAAACCATCATGCCGGGTGTGATGGTACGCATCTGTAATCCCAGGGCTTAGGAGGCTGAGGCAGGAGGATCACTGTAAGTTCGAGGGCAGCCTGGGCTACACAGTGAGTTTAAGGCCAACCTGAACTGCATAGTGAGAACTTGCCTAAAAAAAATAAACCCAAAATAAAAAAAAGCATAAAAATTTTCTACGTTTTAGTGTACAAAGTCTATAGAAGAACATAAGAAATAAGTTCCCATATGAAGTACAATGAAAATACCAATAACACTCTACAAAAAATGCTTACTTCAATTATCACACTGAGGGGCAGCCTGCTTTCTGGGCCCCCCTCTGCCCCTCTCAAACTGAAGCTTTCTTTCCCTCAGTAAATTCTTCCTACTCTTAACTTCCAGTGTTCCTAGAATTCATTCCCCAATTCTAGAGAATGTGTGCTTGACATTTTGGACCTCTAGTAGGCTGGGAGTTTGATCCCCTATATCATTTGGATAGAGGTAAGAGTTTACTTTTATTTCAGAGATCCTGGATTGTGACTCACTTAATCAAAATCTTTATATTATGTCTTTGTCTGTTGTTTATAATTGTCTCGTATACAATTTTATTAAAATGATGATAAGGGGCCAGGGATACAGCTCAGTGGCATGAGCGCCTGCCTGACAAGCGCAACCTCCTGAGTTTGATCCCCAGTACCACAAAAAAAAACAATAATAAAATGATGATAAACATGGGCAGGTTATAATACTGCTTTGTAATGCCACTGACTGGTGCTGTTATTCTTAACCATGTCATGGTTTTCAGCTCACCTCAAACTCTCCTGAGCAGCCCCTCAGGCATTTCATCCCTGTGTTGTGTATGTTGCATGTGGACTTGCTGACTTTACTGGTGTTCCTTGTTTTGCCTGTTTGACTTATTTGACTGCTGTGTTTTATTATCTTAGAGAGCAGTGTTATAGAAACATAACATTATGTGGCCCTGAATCAAGGCCAGCAGTGTTTTGTAGCTGTTGGTTTCAAGCAGAAGCCTAAAGTGATATCTTTCTACGGTCTGTTGGCTATTTCAGAACTTTAGAAATGTAATGGTCAATTCACTAGAAAGTAACAAATAACTAATAAATTTTATGAAAGGACTTCAAGATGGCGACCGGGTAGGCAGTGGAGAGAGAACCTCCCGGAGGACTGCCACTCAGACAAAGGAATATAGGAATATAGCAACATGTGAAGGACAGAAGGGAAAGAGGTGGGTATCCCGAACTCAGAAAGGATCTGAAATGGGAATTGAAGCCCTTGGAAAGACTAAGCAAAACCTCTGCTGGAGGAAAGGATCGGAGATCCACCATGGCACAGTTGGGAGGAGAGGAGAAGGAGGAAGTCACCGCTCCAAGCATACCCATGGCCCGCGCCCTTGTTCTGGCATTCGCAGCTTCAGCTTTGGAGGCCCGTGCTCACGGAAGCCTCCCAACTCGGCCAGGGGAGAGCGGAGTTCTGAGAGCTGGTCCAGGGCTGGAGAGGGGAGGGCGCAGCCAGCAAAGGAGGCAATGGCGGTCGGGAGCAGTTGTCGAACCCAGTGTGTGAATGAGAGGTTGCGACAGCCACTGGGGCAGAGTCCCCATCCTGCGGCAACCTTCCTAATCAGCGCCTGGAGAGAATCAATGCAACTAGTACACAGCCCACCATGCCCGGCTCTGCACCTGCCTCGAGGTGGTGGTCCCCTGCCTCTCAGCTGGGTGAGCAGCTACCGGCAGAGAGCAGCGGGGGAATCTTGGCGGTAAGCTGAGGTGGTTCCCAGGGATCCGGCCAAGGAGGGGACGGGGCCTCCAGCACTGCAATGGGAGGGAGATGCAGATGGAGGTGGATCGCCTGGCTCCACGCCCTTCTCACTCCAACATCAGGCAGGAAGCACGAGCTGGGTTGCTGGAACTCAGCCCCCACCCTGAACTCTCTCTGGGAGCACCTTGAGTCTCAGCGGCTTGAGCAAGCACCACCTGTTCCTAGCAACAATGGGATGAATCCACGGTCTTCAGGACTCACCCCAAACTATTAATGTGAGCACCAAGAGGGTCTCCTTACAGCTTGCACGTATGAACCTTGCATGAATCTTGCATGAACCTTGCATAGCAACAAATTAGATGAAAAGCAGCAGACCGGGAGTCTGAAAAACAACAACATACTCTATACAGCAGACCTGAGAAAATCCTCCAACTCTATTCTAGAACTAAGCTTTAAACTCAGTTCATACGCTGAAGTAACACAGTGAGAATGGGCCGGGGAGATTTCAAGCCCTTATACCAAGCATCGTAAGTTTGTCCAAAGCCCAGCTTCAAGGGGTGGGGAACAGTAATACTGGAGATCAGGAGGAGGGAGGAGGAGAAGAAAGGGCCTCTGGCATCGAGGCAACGGAACAGAGCCAAATGGTTCACCGAGGGCACCCCAACGGGGGCATGTGCCCCGTGGCTGCTCTGCTGTGGGCCCCGCGGCTGCTCCGCAGAGGCCCCCGAGGCTGCTCCGCTGAGGGCCCTGTGGCTGCTCCGCTGAGGGTCCCGCCGCGGCTCCGCTGAGGGCCCTGCGGCTGCTCCGCTGTGGGCCCTGTGGCTGCTCCACTGTGGGTCCCACGGCTGCTCTGCTGTGGGCCCTGCTGAGGGTGCCCCACGGACTGGACCCGCCCCCACCCATCGCAGGGTGACAGGGTGGAGCCAGGTGGTCTGCTGTGAGCATATGTGCTTTTCCACCTCCGACCATGGCAGTTTGTATACACCCATGTATGCTATAGTATAGTCTGAGGTAGCTATATCTCTTCCCAAGGCGGGAGTCCAGGGGTATAGTTAAACCCAGGAATACAGTTATTTTCACAGGGAAGATGACTGATTGAGTGGTAGGGCAACGGAGATGAGGGAGGAGAAAATTGAATGATCAAATGGGCCATCATCTGTGTAACTGAGTAACAAATGTGAAGGTAACATTGTGTAGGACAGCATCCAGAGCTAAATCCCTTCTATGTCCTCTATAATTTGTATTTCCTCAATCGTTTTTGTATTAACAGAAGTGAAGATAACTTTATGTTATGCAGCATCCAGTGATGATTCCCTACTATCTTCTCTATAATTTGGTATTTCCTTTGATGTTTGTGTGTTAACTAGTGTGAAGATGACATTATGTAATACAGCATCCAGTGCTAATTCCCTGCTATGTTCTGTATAATTTTGTAGTTTCAATGTTGTTTATGGCTTGTTCTGGTTTGTATGTCTCCATTCTTTTGTCTTTAAAATAAAAAATAAAAAAAAATATAGAAACATAACAGAGCATCCCCTAAGGGCTTGACATAAAATGCTGTAAAATGGGTCTTTTTAAATAAAATCTAACTCATACTTAGAAAATATGCCCCAGCTGGGTATGATGGTGCGCACCTGTAATCCCAGCACTAGGGAGGCTGAGGCAGGAGGATCATTGCAAGTTCAAAGCCAGCCTTAGCTATAAAGTGAGTTCAAGACAAACCTGAGCTGCATAGAGAGACACTGTCTCGAGAAGACTGTATATAATAAAACACAGGACTTCTTCCACCAGTTAAAAAACACTAGGTCCGTAGCCATGCATGAACAACAGGTTTCACTGGGAGAGACTGGCTCTGATCCTCCTCTACACTTTAAAGGGACTGTTAAGCCTGTTCTGCTTCAGTTTCCTTGCTGGTCTGATCTTCCACTGGTGAGCAGGCAGTCTTAGCTGTTGAGATTCCCCATTCTCACCTTTCCAGGCTGAGAATGAGGACTGAGGCACATTGTCTTTATAACTCACCGTGAGCAGGAGAGACTTCCTTTCTCTGGCTTTATGTTTAATCTTTTCCTGCCTCTTATCCAACAATTAAGTGGCTGAAGGATGTCACCTCACTGCCTAAATTCCAAGAGATTCTTCAACAGCTAACAGCCTTAGTAATAGCATATATACCCCAGGCTGGCCTCAAACCTACAGTGATTCTCCTGCCTCAGCCTCCCAAGTACTGGGATTACAAGTGTTTGCCACCAGCCCAGTTTAGAAAGGAAGTTTTGTCCAAGCAAAATGATACAAAGTTTGGATATAAGGCAGAACAATATTTGTATGTCTCTTATCCCAGCTACTTGGCAGGCTAGGTCAGGAGGATCCAAGTTTGAGACCAACATGGGAAACTTAGTGAAATCCTGCCTTAAACTATAAATCACACATGCTAGGGGTGTAGATCAGAGGTAGAGCACTTGCCTAGTAATGTGAGCCCCTGAGTTCCATCTCTAGCTCCACAAACAAAAAAACAAAAACACAAACCAAACCAAAGACCCATCTGTGAACCTGTCTTAATGGGCTCATGGGGAGGTGAGGTGATCTTCTAAAAGAACATAACTTCACTTGAAAAATAATTGTTACTTGGGGTACTGGGGATTGAACCCACATCTTTCACTTTGAGCTACATCCCCAGCCCTTTCTAAAATTTTGAGGTAGGGTCTCACAAAGTTGCCCAGTCTGGGCTCAAACTTGGAATCCTCAGCCAGACATGGTGGCCCATGCCTACAATCCCAGCACTTGGAAGGCCGAGGCGGGAAGATTGTTGTGAGTTTGAGACCAGCCTGGGCAACAAAGTGAGTTCAAGGCCAGCCTGAACTGCACACCAAGACCCTGTCTCAAAAAGACCAAAACAAACCAAACCAAAACAAACAAAACTTGGAATCCTCTCACCTCAGCCTCCCAGAGTGCTGGGATTATGGGTGTATCCACCACTCCTACTGACTGGTGCTGTTACTTTCAACCATGTCATAGTTTTCACCCCACATCAAACTCACCTGAGCAGCCCCTCGCTCATGGCCTGCTAGTGAACATAACTGAAGTCCTATTTGCCTTCCTGACCCTACCTGTTTAGGATGGCTTCAATCAGCCAGTGAATTTTTGGCAATTTCTGGTGAATTGGCTCGTTTTCTGAGCTTTTAGTCATAAAAATGTGATGATCATTTCTGTGAAGCCTTCTGTCTTTGTCTTTCAAAAATATGGTTCTGGAGCCATGGCTGCCTGCCTGTTGACCACTGGCAGGGCCTAGTTTTGTCTTTCAGAGAGAGGAGAGCTGGAAAGGCCTGCCCTGGGTCCCAGAGGTCTTACCCAGAAGCAAGGCCAGAGGCTGAATGTTTAGCACCAGGGTATGGGGCTGTGGTCCACTTACTTGTGCCAGAAAGGCCTGGAAAAATTTGAAAGGTGAGGGAGAAACCTGGGCCTGTCAGTGTTTCTTTGCTTAGGGAACTCCAGGGGAGGGCGCTGAGACAGGGGTACTGGCAGGACTTCTAGTAGCAGCCTGAGAGAGAACGGTCAGGGAGCTACAGCTTCCGGTGATGAGAGGTGAATGTAAATCAGGCTGGTAAGCAAGCAAGCACCCTGCTGTCCTCCTGATGTAAGAAAGTGGGGTGCCCAGGAAACTGGTGAGGCCAGTACAGGCAGAGATGGCAGCAGATCTAAGAGCTGACCTTAAACACTCCAACTCCATTGAGAGAGACCCCTGGCCTCGCTGAAAAATACCATAATTAATGATACTGCCTTAGCTCCCGTGAAAATGCAGTGCTTCCTTTGTTCAAGGCTGCTCTGCCTGGAGGAGCTGGCTCTGCACTTCTTTCCCTGGGCTCCGCTGTGCGGGGAGCAGGACACTTTCCTTCTCTCTGCCTTGCAGTAGGCTGCTGGACTGCTTTCCTGTGATGGACTTTCACTTTAATTTAATGGTCATTAACCCATGTACATATGATTTACATCTTAGCGGAGGCAACTGGCCACTCTAGCGGGTGACAGAAGAGGAAACACCCCCCAGAGTGGATGGGAGAAAGTTGTGACCAGAAGGCCAGGGGGAGATGTGGTTTTGTTCTTTGTTTTGTGTGTGTTTTCCTGAGGGCACAGTGGATCAGCAGGCAGGAGTGTAGAGTCTGGCCCATATCCTTTCTTGGGGTCATAACCTTTCTTGGGCCCATAACAGGTAGACATAGGCAAAGCAGGGAAGGTAATCTGAGTAAGTTTAGGATCAGAGAGTTTGAAGAACTAAGCTCAAGTGATCCTCCTGCCTCAGCCTCTGAATGCTGGGATTATAGGAGGGCCCCACCTTGCCCGGTTAAATTTCTAATTTTCTCATGCTAGCTTTATGATTGGAACAAGAGAACTAGGCGTATGCTACTGTGAGCCCTATAAAGGTGTATCCGGAAAAAAAAAAAAAAGGTGTATCCGGGTCAGCAAAGTAATGCTGCTACTGTGCGGTCTTCTAAAGGGACTGCATTTCATGTAACACAGACACAACAGATAGGTCAGGCACGCCAGTACACATCTGTCGTGCCAGCTACTCAGAAGGCTGAGGCAGAAGGGGCCTAAGTTTGAGGCTAGCCTGGCAATTTAGTCTCAAAATAAGAATATGACACATGCGGAGGACTCCCAGGATGGCTTTCCTGGAACGAAGAGCATTTGGCACCATTTGGCTAAAGCTGGCCCTGTTTCCATTTACTGATCTGTACAGAGCTGGCTGGGATACTTCTTCGTCCCCTCACTGGGCTTGAAGCAATGCCAATGGGTCCAGCAGAGGTGCTGATGTGTAGGCTTTAAACCAATGGGACAGTCAGCGATGCTTGCCTGTGGCTCCCAAGTAGTACGGTGGGCTAGGCCGCGTGACTCCATGCCGTGAGCTGAGACTGAGCTAGGAGAAAGAGGCCATGCCATGCCGGGGCCTGACGATTACGCATCAAAACTAAAGCACGGACTCCAAAACACTAGATCCTGCCCCAATCTGTGACGTGCAGATGACTCTTCCTGCATCTCTCTCTGCATATTGCAGAGGTGCTATCAGGCTGCCCACCCAGCCCAGCTCACAGCACTCACGTGCTTCCCGCCTTTCTCTCAGTCACTCATCATTAAGCCACTCCTCTCTTCATGAATTAATAAAACTTTGTTTGGCCCTGGGTGCAGCCTTCGTTCTAGTGAGCCATTGTACTAGCTGGACTCAGCACCCCCTCGGCTCCCCACAACTACAGATATACCTTAGTGCCTTTATCCTTGCCAAAGGGTTGCACTGGAAGAGGTAGACTGCAATTAATCTATTGGGATTCCAATAACTTTCCCCCCGGATTACAAATATAAACTCCACCAGACTGCAGCGAGGCCAGCAGAAAGGGATGTCTGTAAGACCTTTGTTCCACAAAATATGTAGGACTATGAAATGTAAACATGTGTTTTCAACTAAATTGAATCAAAACAAGTGAGGTGTTGATAAAAAAAGAAAGGAAATGAATGACTTCTTGTGAATCTCACACCATGCTACAAAGTGCCCAGATCACATTATCTCACTTTTAGTGACCATGGAAAATTTCTTCTGTTTTTTAATTAATTACGTTTATCAGTATATTTTAGGTATATATAGCGACCACATTCATCATAGGGAATTTGCATTGTACATGATATATCTTGATTGTTATTTTTCTTTTTTTCTTCTTCTTCTACCCTCTCTTCAACCCTTCTTCTCCTCCTTATTTACAAAAGCTTTGTTTGACCATGGAAAATTTCTAATTGTCATCTCTCTGGCAATGATTTAATATCAACAATGATTGCATTATTCTGCAGTTGCAATTTAAGCATAATTTTCCGGGTGCTCAAATAATTTGAAAATTGGGACTAAGTTAATTATTGAAAAATCTTGGTTATTTTTAAGAAAATTAAAATTTATACAGCAAGGAGAGAGATAAATACTGAGTCACCAAGCATAGTTTTATTTATTTATTTATTTTTACGAAGCACAGTTTTAACCTTTCTTTTTAGCAGTAGTAAAAAGAACTAAGTTCACTATAATATTTCCTTTATCTTGCAATGTGAGTTTAATTATGTTTTATTTTCACTAATATTGCTTAATTAGAATGATTTAGCTCGGGAAGAGCAACTTTATTGTTCTCCTTTTTTTTTAGTATATGTTTGCAAGACAGAGTAAAAACATATATGGCAGGGAAATGGTACAGATACATACTGATTCTTGACCCTTTTTTACCTCCCTTGCCCAGCCCTCTCTCAGTGAATATCTGTACAGATAGATAGAGATACAGACAGATATAGATATATAGACATAGATTTTTTGTTGCTGTTGTTTTTGAGACGGCCTCACTGTGCAGTTCAGGCTGGTGGGTTTTTTTTTTTTTTTTTTTTTTTTGGTACTTGGAATTTAACTCAGGACCTTATGCTTGCCAGGCAGGTGCTTCTGCTGCTGAGCTATATCCCCAGCCCCAGAGCTATATCCCCAGCCTGGCCTCAAACTCGCAGTAGTCCTCCTGTCTCAGCCTCCCAACGGCTGAGATTATAGGTGTGCGCCACTACTCCTGGCAGTGAATTATATTTTAAAGCTGCAATTGAAAGCTTTAATTAATGGTGTCACGAGATATATATATATATATATATTCCTCTCCTCATACTGATATATATCTATTAAAATGGATAAGCAAAGCATGGCATGACAACATATACTGGGAACCCCAGCGCTCTAGAAGGCTGAGGCTGCAGAACTGCATGTTTAAACCCAGCCTGGGCAATTCAGCAATTTAGTAAGACACTGTCTCAAAAAATAAATAAATAAAATAGGCTGGGTATGTACTGTAGCTTAACTTGAAGGCCCTGAGTGCCATCTTCAGGGGAATAAAAATGAATGAATGAATAAATAAATAGGTAAATATTTTAGTTGGGCACAGTGGCACACACGTGTAATCCTAGCACTTGGAGGCTGAGGATGGAGGATCACCATGATTTTGAGGCCAGCCTGAGGTACATAGTGAATTCAAGGCTTGCTTGGAATACATAGCAAGATCCAATCTCAAAAAAGCAAAAACAGTTTAAAAATTTTTTTAAATAAGTATTTTAAAATAAAATAAAGAGAAAATGATTAACCAAATAAATTATGTGTGCTGAAGAGAAGGCAGTGTTTAACTCAAAACTGACCTTAGAAATCTTAATCTGCTTTTCACCAAAGGTAGTAAAAAGTTTTTTCTCTTCTGTGGAATCTGCGCAGATGGCAGAAATGTTGTATGTTCACCCAGTATTCTGGAGAGCCTATTCAGCCTATTTTGGTGTTCTTTTTTTTTTTTTTTTTTGTCTTTTTGAGACAGGGTCTTGCTATGCAGCTCAGGCTGGCCTTGAGCTCACTTTGTAGCTCAGGCTGGTCTTGAACTCACAATGATCCTCCTGCCTCAGCCTCCCGAGTGCTGGGGTTACAGGTGTGCGCCACTACACCCGGCCTATTTCGGTGTTCTTAAACGAACAGCTGAAGTCACTGGCATCTGAGAGGGCTCCATTACACTACAAGGACGATAATGCTGTTCAGAGTCTCTTGCTTTCTAAGAGGAAAGATGCTGGGACAATTAGTTATGCTTGGTGGTCTCTGTGTTGCCAAACTCATGGTGTAGGAAGAGCTGTCCATGAAAAAGAGAAGCTAAACTCTCCCAGGTCAATTCTGAACACATGAAGTGTTACTAAAGCAGGGGTTCCCCTTTCCGGACAGTCACAGGCATAAACAGCAGTGAAGGAGAATTTCTTGGTATTGGTCATGGACTCAGAATTGAATATTTCATGAAAAAAAAAATCCATTAAACCCTTTATGGAATGATAGGAAGGTAGAAGATGCTGCCCTAGACGCCTTGCGTAGTCTCTGGGGGAAAATTAGTACTCAGGGTTTCCTAGTCGCTCAGAACCTATGACACAAAATGTGCAGATTGAAAGGAAGAGTTGTTCACTTACTTGTGCTGCATCTGTACAATGGGCCAGGCCAGACAGAGGCTATATCATAATAAAGAGACAACAGGTTCAGAGAACACAGGGAGAGCTGCCTCGGGGTCAATATGATACATCTATGACCTTCAAAGTATTTTGGTTGTCATAATTAGATCTCCATGTAAAATTTATGTCTGGATCCAATTTCTGTCACAGGAAGAACCATAGAAAACAGCCAATTTTTTTTTTTGGTACCAGAAATCGAACTCAGGACCTTGTGCTTGCCAGGCAGGCTCTTGTGCCACTGAGCTGTATCCCCAGCCCAAAAATGGCCAACTAAGCAAGCAGTTCAAATTCTGATCTTGGAACTATAACCTATCTTTATCTTTAGAGATTATTGATGGTCGGAAGGGGGATTGGTTAGGAAAATTTTAGAAATAAAGCAAACAACTGCATGGTCTTTTTTTCTTCCAGCTTTTATTTTTATTTTTTTATTTTTTGGTACTAGGAATCAAACTCAGGATTTTGCGCTTGCTAGGCAGGTGCTTGTGCCGCTGAGCTATATCCCTGGCCCTTTTTTCCAGTTTTTAAAATTATACTTAGGGGCTGGGGTATGGCTCAGTGCTAGAGCAGCTCCCCCACCACACCCAAGTCTCTGGGTTTGAGCCTCGGCACCACTAAAAAATAGAAAAAAAGAGTGTGCACAAAACTGCTTAGGGCTGGGCATGGTGGTGCACACCTGTAATCCCTCAGGAGGCTGAGGCAGGAGGATCACTGTGAGTTTGAGGCCAGCCTAGGCTACATAGTCAGACCCTGTCTCAAAACACCGATTCTTCTTCTTCTTTTTTTTTTTTTTTTTTTGAGACAGGGTCTCGCTATGCGGTTCAGGCTGGCCTTGAGCTCATTTTGTAGCTCAGGCTGGTCTCGAACTTGTAACAATCCTCCTGCCTCAGTCTCCTGAATGCTGGGATTACAGGCGTGCACCACCACGCCAGGCTAAGACAATTATTCTTAAATATATAACAGAAAACCTGCCCTCCTAACCACATTTCAGTGGACGCTCAGTGCTGTAAGTGCAGGCACAATGGTCTACAACCATTACCACTGTCCTGTCCATCACTCTTCATCAGCAGAACTGGGACTAATGCCCATGAGCAATAATTCCTGCTTCCTTCTTGGCATCCCCCACTCCTCTGTCCATCTGTCCTGAGGGATGTGACCGAGTTCCACAGGTGAGTAGCCGTACAGTGCTTGTCATTCTGTGATACACTTACTCTTTGTAGCACAATATCCTCCAGCCTCACCATGTTGTGGCGTATGTCACAGTTCCGTTCTTTTTTTATGTATGTGTGAGGTACTGAGGACTGAACCCAAGGCCTTTGCACTGAGCTACGTGCTTGCCCTTTTTATTTTCTCTTTAGAGGCAAGGTCTCATTAAGTTGCTAAGTTACCTAGGCTGGGCTCCAACATGTGACTCTCCTGCCTCAGCCTCTGAGAGAGCTGGGATTACAGGCCTGTGCCAGCATGCCCAGCTGTTCACTCCCTTTTAAGGCTGAATAATATTCCCAATGTGTTTACATGTTGTATTTTGCTTATCCATTTGTAGACCAGTGGACATTTGGATTGCTTCCTTCCTTTTGCTAGTGTGAATAGTATCTCTTCAAGACCTTGTTTTCAGTCTTTTAAATTCATATCCAGAAGTGACAGTGTGAGATCAGAAAATTGGGTCTTAAATTCTTTTAGGAAATAGAATATAGCCTCCCACAGTGACTGTACCATTTTATATTCCTATTAATAATGCACGATATGAAAAATAATGCATGAAAGTTCCAATTTCTCCACATCTTTCCTTCAGCTTTCCATCGCTGTGACAAAATACCTTAGATAAACGGTTTAAAAGGAGGAAAGCTCTATTTTGGCTCATGGTGTGAAATAGTTCAGTCCGTGGTCAGATGGTACCAGTGTTTTGGGGCCTGTGATGAGGCAGAATCATAGGTGGGTTATACACGGCTGATGAAAACACTCTGCTCATGGCAGCTGATGGGGCGCCTGAGGGTGATGGGGTGACTCTTACAGGCTCACCCCAGTGACCCATCTTCCTTCCATTAGACCCCACCTCTTCATGGTCCCACCACCTCTCAACAGCAGCACGGCCTGTGACTGAGACTTCAATGTGCAGGGCTGTTATGGTTCGTGTCTAGAAGTCACCCAGAATATCTTGTGGTCATAGGTGGAGCTTCTCAGAGGTGGCTGGATCTAGAGTGTGTGATTCTTGGGTTAAGTGTGTGATTATTCAATTAGTTCACGGATTGGATGGGCCTTTTCTGGTTGTGAATAACGGGAAGGCCCAAGCTAGGTGTGAGTACTACCCATCATAAGGGCGCGTAGGCTGGATGGAATGTAAGACACGGAAAGAGGGCTGCTTGCTGCTTCCTCTTACTACTTCACTGCTCTGCTGCCTTCAGCGCGCCAGGAGCTGCTTCTCTGCGATGCTCCTCTGCCGTGCCACCCTGCCTTGGAGCCAGCCAACTATGGACTGAAACTTCTCCGAACTGTGAACTACAATAAACCTTTTCTCCTTGAACTTTGGCTGTCAAGTATTTTTTTCTCAGCGATGAGAAAAAGTAACTATAAGACAAGGCCTTAGTCAACAGCTCAGATCCAAACTAACCAACATTGTTTTTTTCTTTGATAGTTTTTGACGTCTCTGGTTTTCTCCTTACCTATGTTCCATATGCAGAACACGGAGACAAATCTCTTCCCAGTTTTCCTAATTTAGGAGGAAAACACCCACGCACTACAAAACCTAGTACTGAGTTTGATTCATTTAATCATTTCTTTAAATGCAGTGCTGGGGACTGAACCCGGGCCTCGTACATGCAAAGCAAGCCCTCCACCACTGAGCCATATCCCAACCCCTCATTTAACTGCTTTTATTTTTTATTTTTTTTGTCTTTTTGAGACAGGGTCTTGCTATGCAATTCAGGCTCCTTGAGCTCACTTTGTAGCCCAGGCTGGCCTCCAACTTGCAACGATCCTCCTGCCTCAGCCTCCTGAGTGCTGGGATTACAGGTGTGCGCCACCCCGCCCAGCTCTTTGCCATCTTTTTCTGTGTATGCTTGTCTGTGAGGTCACCCTTCCTTGGAACACTTCTTTGCAAGAGAAAGAAGAAATTCAGCTCAGACTTCCAGAGGATTCCACAAGAAAGGGCCCAAGAAGACGGAGAGTCCAGTGTGCTGCTCAGGCTCCCTAGCCTGGGGGTCGTTGCGTCGGAATGCGAACACCTTGGCAGAGATGGTACAGCTCTTACGCTCCGTCCTTCTGCCTTTTTTTTTTTTTTTCCGGGACCGGGGATCGAACTCAGGGCCTTAGTGCTTAGCGGGCAAGCACTTACACCACTGAGCTATACCTCCAGCCCTGCCTTGATGGACAGCACCGCTAGCTGTATCGCTCAGCTAACCTTACGCAGCAGACAGCGCAGATCTCTGGGAATGGCGAGCGCCTTAGCTGGGGGCTCTGCGGTGAGAGGTCGGTCGGGGCTGCAGTCATCTGAGGCAGAACCGTGTGTGGAGACCCCCGCAGGCTCTGGCTCTCACACGGATGGGAAGTCTGTGCCCGCTGCGAGCAGGAGGCCACGCAGACCACATGGGTGTCTCTGCAGGGCCATTTCCTTGTTCTCACGACTCGGTGACTGGCTTCCACAGACCCAGGGAACCACGAGGAAGAAACTGCAGCGTCTATTTAGTTTTTTGTTCGTTTGTTACTGGGGACTGAGCCCGGGGCCTTCACACTGAATTAGAGTCACAGTCCTTTTGTTTTTAATTTTTCTGCTTTGAGGCAGGGTCTTACTAAGTTGCCCAGGCAGGCCTCGAACTTGCAGTCCTCCTGCCTCAGCCTCTTAGAGTTCTGGGATTATAGGCACATGCCATCATGCCTGGCTGCTTGTGTCAGGAGTCACATTCCATCATTTTCACAGTATAACCCCTTAGTCTGGGAGTGGTCTTTACATGGGCACAAGTGTCAGGTGACTTAGTCACTGGGGCCATCTTGGAGGTTGGGTGCCAGAAAAGACAGAGAGAGGTCAGTGTCAGTTGGACTGAGTGGGAAGGCCTCCTCGGTCCCTGTAGAAAGCCCTTCTGGATCTCATCTCGGTCCAGGAAAGTCCACATTTGTACTCCCATGGAAAAGTTATTGGAATTCTGATGAGTTAATTCCAATCTCCCTCTTCCAGTGCAACCCACAGCGAGAATAAAGACCCTAAGGCGTATTTGTACTTGTGGGGAGCCAGGGGCCCTGAGTCCCGTCAGAACACTGGCTAAATGGAACAAAGGCCTCCACCCAGGTCTGAACCCAGGTTTTATTAATTCGTAAGAGGGGAGTGACTGAGAGAAAGAGGGGAAGCACGTGAGTGCTGTGAGCTGGGCTGGGTGGGCGGCCTGGTAGCACCTCTGCAATATGCAGAGAGAGAGATGCAGGAAGAGTCATCTGCACGTCACAGATTGGGGCAGGATCTAGTGTTTTGGAGTCCGTGCTTTAGTTTTGATGCGTAATCGTCAGGCCCCGAGATGGCATGGCCTCTTTCCTAGCTCAGTCTCAGCTCACGGCGTGGGGTCACCCAGCCTACCTCACCGTACTACTTGGGAGCCACAGGCGGACATCGCTGACTGTCCCATTGGTTTAAAGACTACACATCAGCACCTCTGCTGGACCCGTTGGCATTGCTTCAAGCCCAGTAAGGGGACGAAGTATCCTAGCCAGCTCCGTACGCATCAACACACAGAAGTAGGGCCAAATGCTCTTCTTCCAGGGAGAGCCGCCCAGGTGGTCCTCCTAGGGCCCCCAGCAAAGACCCCAAATATGAACGAGAACGTCTTAAAGGAGACATTATACTACTTTGCAGAAGAGTCAGAGGAACCGGCCGGAACTACACAGAACAGTCTAAGAAGCACTGAGACTCACCCATCCGAAAATGGGGAGGCATGATTGCAGTTTAGCGATTAGGAAGGGGGCAGGAGAGCCCATTCTGAGAGTAGAAGGAGGTCTCCTCTTAAGCCAGAGAGTTATGGGAGCATTCAAAGCTGCCCTCGCCCCTGTGAGTCTTAGTCCTCTGAAGTGATCTGGACTGGGAATGCAGGCGACATCTGAGTGGGATCCCCAGGTTCCTCCGCACTTCCCCCAGGCTGCTCCTCCATGGTCTCCCTGGGTTTGGACCCTGCCCTGGAGGCATTGTGAGTACGGTTGCGCCAGTGAGACCTGGTCCTAGTTGTGCTGGTTCCCAGGTGGCCTCATTAGGACGAAGCCAGTGTAGGACTCTGGGCCTCACCCTCCAGCTGTTTTCCCTCTCCTTGTTTTGGTTGTTAGGTTTGGTCCTGAGCTTTCCTGGGTGGAGCTGTCTCACCAGGCGACACTGCCTGGAAAGGTCTGGCTCAGATTTGTGCTGGGGCTGGCCCTCTTTCTCGCATGCTGGAGGCTGACTGTCCTTCTAGCACACAGCTGTGGCTTGGAGAGACTGGAGGGACCGCAGGGAGGTGTGTCTGCATGTGCATGTTGGGCCCTGACGCTCCTGAAGTTCCCAGCCGGGATCTTGTAGAAAAGTCATTAGCACCTGTGGGTGGAAGGTTTGTGTATACGTTTAGTATCAGTACAGCTGACCCAAGTGACTGGGGAGCAGGATCACAAAGCTCAGGAAGACAGGAGGGCGGGTGAGGCTTGCAGATGTTGAGGCTCAGTCCCCCCATGACGAGCCAGGAATCAGCCCCGCCTGAAGGTTCTTTGGCTGCTCTTCCTCGGTGACGGTCTGGGCACAGAGAGCTATGTGGGGTGTCCTTGGCAGGCCTCAAGCCAGAGCCCTTCTTTTACATGAGGAAATGTGGCCCTGAGACAAGCAGTGACCCGTCTGAGGTCACACAACCTGTGGGTGGCAGAGCTCAGACGGGAAACCCGAGCTCCCAAGTCCCTGTGCTCCCTTCACAAGGGCCCCTGGAGACAAGTCTCCTTGAAGTTGTTCCTGACGGTCCCCCAGCTGCGTCGGGACTCTGCCGTCTCCAGTCCCGTTTGTAGCATGTACGTTTCCAGCAAGGGAGGACCCGGGTGTGCTTACCGTGACGGAACAGGTTGCCTGTTACTTGTTCCAGCATGGATCCTCCGGGGCCAGCCGGACTGTAGCCCCTTCCTCCCTCTTTCCGGGGGTCTGGAACATAGACAAGAGGTCAGCCTTGTCAGCGGCCTGCCCACACTCGGCCTAGGCTTTGCTCCCAGCACCGCTGGGAGGTCCCCAGGCCCGGATGTCAGTCTCTGGTGCTGTCCTGCCTCCTCCGCCTTTGCCCCCCCCCCCCAGTTCTTCCTGGTGCTCTCTGCCTTCTTGCTAGAAATTGACCTTTCAGGCTGAGCTTGCCTTCAGATTTGAGCTTGGCTCTCTTTGGGCTCAACAAATAGCAAGTGTAGCCTCATTCCGCCCCTTCCCCGCCCGGGCTCCAGGTAGATCACTGATTCCGCCTTGACAGAAACCCTAAATCTCCTCAGGACTCCCACACAGGGCCCCAGGGAACATGGGGTCAGGGTGCACTTGCGTGTATGCAAGAAGCTGCCGTGTGACAGGGAGATAAACTAGAAAATGTGCTTTACATTATTCAGTCCCTCTCTTTCTCTGCCCCCCTACTCTGTCTGTCTGTCTGTCTCTCGCTGACTCTCTGTCTCTGTCCGTGTCTCTGTCTCTCTTGTCTGTCTCCCCCTGTCTCTGTCTTTCTGTCTGTCTGTCTGTCTCTCTCCATGCTGGCTCTTGAACCCAGGGTACCTTGCACATGCTGGACAAGCACTCTGCCAGAGCTGTTTTCCCAGCCCTAAGATTTAGGCTTCTTTGCAGGACTGACCCTCTTTTTCCCTCTTCCTTCTGCCTGGAATCCACAGGTGTTACCTGATTATATAGGCTGGAATGGGCCAGGTGTGGTGGTGCACGCCTGTAATCACAGCACTCAGGAGGCTGAGGCAGGAGGATCTCGAGACGAGCATGGGCTACAAAGTGAGCTCAAGGCCAGCCTGAACTGCATAGTGAGACCCTGCCTCAAAAAGACAAAAAAAAAAAAAAAAAAAAGGACATGTGAGCAAGCCAGCGTAGCTATAGCCATGGAGACAGAGAGTATGGTGGTGATTACAAGGAGGTTGGGGAGGGAAATAATGGGGAGCTGTCGGTTTTTGCTTTTGTTTTTTAACGGTAGCAAAGTTGTATTAAAGGTAGGAAAAGAAATAGGCTCTGCAACGTGGGTTTGGGCCAAGTAAAAGGAGAAAAAGACGGGCACCCTGCAGCATGAGGATGAGCCAAGAATGAAAGAGAACACAGTAGGGGCTGGGGACATAGCTCAGTGGAATAAGTGCCTGCCTAGCAAGCGCAGGGTCCTGAATTCGATCCCCAGTACCGCCAAAAAAAAAAAAAAATTTAGAAAGAGAACACAGGGGCCGAGTCACTGTTTTTATGGGTACACAGTTTTAGTTGGAGATGAAGAAATTCTAGAGCTGCACAGTAGTGATGGTTGGGTAACACTATGGAAATACTTAATACCACTGAGCTGCACACTTAAAAATGGTGAAAATGTTGTACGTGGAAGCTCATACCTATAAATCCCAGCACTTAGGGAAGCTGAGGCAGGAGGATCACAAGTTTAAATCCCACCTGGGCAACTTAGCAAGACCCTATCTTAAAAAATATAAAAGGCCTCAGGGTGTAGCTCAGTGGTGGTGAGTCCCTGAGTTCAATCACCGGTTTAAAAACAAAAGTTAAAATTGGAGATACCGTATTAGCCAGGGTGCCGGTTTTCAGATTCTTCTGTGAACTGACTGCACCAGCTTCCCGGATCCCTCACCATTAACGAGTTAAATGAAGTCACTGATGTGTGTTCATTTTATATATACATGAGAGTTAATAAGTCTTCAGCAATTTAAAATGTGTGTCTAGTGCTGCAGGATGGAGAGCAGAGGGTGGGAGGAGAAAAGAGGGGTGGTGGGGTGCACAAAATAGGGAAGGGGAGCAAAAAGAGAAAAAGCCCAGGGCGAGGGTGGAGGGCAGAGATGGGCGGGGCAAGTGAGGGGGCGAGACAGGAGCAGGCCACCAGGAGCGGAAGTGAGAGAAAGGCCCCGCAAGAGGACAGGCAGGCCCTCCTCTTGAAGGAAGGCTTTAGTATTTTGACTCGGCTGGGAGAGGCCGCCTCAGGTCCTCAGCCCGAGACGGAATTTGTTCTCAGCCTCTGCCGTTTCCCAGGTCACCAGTTATATTAAGCCAAAGTCCCTGGGTGGCTGGTGCCTGTAGTTTTTCCGCTCCCCACCCTTTCAAGGCCGACTGCAAAATAAGGATTTTTTGAAACTTGGATTCTTCGGGCTCAAGGCCGCAGCAGTGGGAGCCCGGCTTTCCCAGGCTGCCGAGCTGGGCAGGATCCTCGTGGAGGGCATAAGCGCAGGAAAGCCGAGCAGGGCAGCCACACCCAGCCCGGGCCCAGCCCGGCCGGCTGCCTGCGACACCTCCCAGTGGGAGGATGGGGCTGCTCCTAAAGTGCCGTTTCTGGGGTTAGAGGCAGGCTCTGGACCCCAAAATGCTTCCAATGGCCTGGCACGAAATTTAGGGAGTCAGTCTTCATCTTCCCAGTGAGCCGCTTCCTAATTAACCCCAGCCTATATGTCCAAACGGTGCTCCTGCCCTGTGTCCCCGGCTGCAGTGCAGCACCCACTTGCCCCTCTGGACATGGCAGCTAGGGCCACCTTGCCTGTGCCGCTCCTCTGCTTGGACGGCCCTTTCTCTTCACCTCCACCCTGTGACGTCGCCTGCCTGCGGGCCTCTTATTTCCAGGCAGAGCACACTACCACCCCGTTGACCCTTCGTGTGTACTTTGTACACATCTCTATTTAGACACAACACATTGTCCTGATTTGTAGCTATTTCCCGGTCTGCTAGTCTCTTCTTCAAGGGCAACAGCTCAGGCTCACTCGTGGCCTGTCTCAGTACATGAAGTGGTGCCTGGCACATTCATTCGGTCATTTCACAAATTTCTTGAATACTATGTGCCAGACTGCTTTCTAGATATTGGGCACTGGACACAATTGATAAGTTCTCTGTTCTGCTAGCTGATAGGTTGATAAGTTCTGTGTTCTAGTGGCACACTCCTGTAATCCCAGCTGCTTGGGAGGCTGAGTCAGGAGGAGCACACACAAGATCCCGGTCTCAAAAATCAGTAAATAAAAAGAGCTGGACATGTAGCTCAGTGGGGTGTGTGCCTATATAAGTACGTGCCTAGCATGTGCACAGTCCCAACCTGGGGCATCACAAAACAAAACAAAACTAAACTAAACTCTCTTTTCTGCTGGGGAAACAAACTGCATACAAGTAAACAGAAATGAATAATGGGCGAGGTCATGATCTGTGCTAGAACAACTGAGGGGGTCAACAGCACAGCGATCGGGGCATGTGTTTCACCCAGGATGCTCTGGGTCAGCCCAGAGTTAGGGATATAGCTCAATGGCATAAGCGCTTGCCTGGCAAGCCTGAGGTTGTGAGTTCAATTCCTAGTACCAAAAAAAAAAAAAAAAAAAAAGAAAGAAAAATTCAGTAAATGCAGAAAAATGGGCAGAAGTCACGGCAAGTGCAAATGTGTGTCCAGAGTGTTTAGGAAGCCACAGGGAGGGTCCTGTGGCCACAGGGAAGTGAGTGGCAGCGGCCAGGGTACTTAGGGCCTTTGGGCCTTGAGAAGAGCTTCAGCTTTTATTGTAAGGGAGACAGGAGCCACCGCAGGGGTCTGAGGCGAGGCAGGACCAGCTCATGTAAATTTCAGAGCATTTACATTCTCAGATGACCTCCTGGACACTCTGCAGAACAAGCTGTGCCTGGGTCAGATTTCCTGGGCGCTCATAAAGGTCAACAGGGCTGTGGGATCAGATGCCAGGGGCCCCTGAGGACAGAAAATGGGAGGGTCTACTTTAATCTGTTCCCCTTTTTATCCTTGCTGCCCAGTGGGGTGCATGCCTGGAATCCCAGGCTGAGGCAGGAGGGTTGCAAATTTGAACCCAGGGAGGCCCTGTCTCACACAAACAGCAGACAAACAGCTGGGCACGTAGCTCAGTGGTAGAGCACCGCATGCGCTAGGCCTGGCTTCCACACCCAGCATGGAGGGCTAGATCCTGCAGAAGAGGGCTTCCTTCCACGACACTGAGTAGGGTCAGGCTCTAGAGAGAAGACACAACTCTCGGGGAGAAGCAGAGAACTCTGGCCGGCTACCCTGAGCCACTGGCCTCGCCAGTGCCAGGTGTGCATCCAGGAAGTCCAGGCCGACCTCCTGCAAGGGGAGCTTCGGGACCCGGTGACTTGGGAAAGGCAGAGCCCGCTGCAGGAGAACCGGGGCTTGGCGACTCCGGTGCTCGGACTCCGTGTGGGCCGAGTCCCCGCAGGCTGGCCGGGCTGAGGAAGGCACGGTGCTTCGCCTCCCACTCTTCCGGGCCCTGTCTCCGCGGGCGGGGACCTCGGCACTGGGGACGCGCTGTCGCCGCAGACCCACCCCTCACGCGTCCAGGGACAGAAGCTTAGCGCGCGCCTCGGCACGCAGGAAGTCCAGGTCGGGAAGGCGACTTCCAGGAACGCCTCCAACCCTGCACCGACAGCTCCCCGCACCTCGCGGTGCAGCGGGAGGACGCGGGAGGATGCGGGCACCGCGGGCGCGGCGGCGTCTTCCGGGCTGCAGCGCCGGCAATGCCCGGCAGGGGGCGCAGAGGAGCCGGCCCGGCCCGGCTCTCCCCGCCCGGCCCCGCCCGGCCCAGCGCACCCTTCCGCCGCCTCCGGATGCCGCTCCTCCGCCCCTCGCCCCGCCCGGCCTCGGCGCAGCCCGGCGCTGGTGCGTGGAGGTCACCCTAGGGCCAAGTCCTCCGGACACCGCCCTTCCCGGCCTCGTTGCCCCTCCCTCGCCGGGGCGGGGTGCACGAGGCGGTCCGGGCGGGGCGCGGCCCGGAACCCCGACGGGGCGGGGTTGTAGCTCGGAAGGTGAGAGCCGGAGCCGGTTCCCGCCCTTGGCCCGGGCCGGGGCGCGGACAGCTCCCGGGCGGGGAGCGGAGCACAGGCCCTCCGGGAAAGGACGGAGGAGTCCGCCCGCTACCCTGCGGCGGGCGTCAGTGTTCGAATGAATGAATGAATGAACGGCAAGTGATCGGTTCCCGCGCACCCGTGACCTCCCACTGCCCTGCCCACCTTGCCCCTACCCGCCCCTTCCCAGCCTCCCCGAGCCGCTGCCCCAGCGCGCCACAAAGGCTGGCTCTAAGTACCTTATCCTAGAATTCAAAGCCCTGCACCCCAAGATCTGCCACTTGGGCGGAGGATTTTTTTTTTAGCTGAAGGCAATTGAGAAAAAAATACATATACAAGAAAAGCTCTCTGCCCTTTGCCTAAACGCAGGACATAAATTTAAGAGGGGGGTCTCTACACTCCCACACACGCCAGAAAGGACAATGGTAGGTCGCCGAAGACAGCTGTAGACCCCGATCAGCCTGGAGATGGCACCAGAGGAATCTGCATGGCCAGCATCACCCCGGCTTCCCTTCCTGTCGCATTGGTTTGCTTCCCACAGTTTACCGCCCCTGGAGACTCAGTGTCCTCTGCTTCTGTCTTGTCACCTCTAAAATGGCACCGCTCTTTGTTAAAGACGCTAAGTGGGAGTGCTAAGCCACCTCTGAGATTTACAGAGTTTTCCCGTCTCCTGTGTATGCGCGGGAATCTAGTCCCAGGGCCAGCGAGAGCTCGGAGGTACAGTGCTTCCCGACTGTGTGCGAGGCCCTGGGTTCAATGCCCAGCGTTGCCAGTGAACCAAGAAAACTAGTTTTGTTTTCCTCCGGTCAATCTCTCTTCTTACAGGAGTCCTGGCCACGAACTTGGAAAGGGAAAACTTTTCCTCCCTTGTGCTATGTTGCAGTGCGTGGCGCACTCTTACCGGACTGTGCCCTGTGCCTGCACTTCAGCTACTGGTGTCGATATAACTTGCACCTTCCTGCAGGGAGCCAACGCCTTTTGCCTTCCCTGTCAGGACAGCCTCTCCCAGGGCTCTGCACCTCCAAATCCTCATCCTTCACGGCGAGCCCCAGATTCCAACTGATTTCTTCAGGAAGGGAAACATCCCCTGATGGGGCAGCCCATTGCGAGGTTTTCCAGTCCTACTTTTTTCTTTTGGTCTTTTTGAGACAGTTCAGGCTGGCCTTGAGTTCACTCTGAAGCCCAGGCTGGCCTCCAACTCTCAACGATCCTCCTGCCTCAGCCCCCCCCCCCCCCCCCCCCCCCCCCCCCCCCCCCCCCCCCCCCCCCCCCCCCCCCCCCCCCCCCCCCCCCCCCCCCCCCCGAGTGCTGGGATTACAGGCGTGCGCCACCACGCCTGGCCAGCCCTACTTTCAAGTAGCGTATACTCCGAGACCCTTTTCCGTTCCCGGTGCTGTTTTTCTTTGTCACTTATGTATGCCCTTCCTTTCCTGCTATGCTAAATATTTGGAAGGCAGACTCTAAGTCTTATTTCTCTTCGTGGCTCCCTCTTCTCATGCAACCCACGTTTATTGAGCACCTATTATATACCAGTGTGAAGTTCAGCATTTAGGGTCCCAGAGAGACCTAAGACTCTCCACAATGAATCTGGGGAGAGAGAAGACACAGGGCTTTCGAAGCTCCTTCAAGCCGTGCTCACCAGGAAAGCCCCAGAGGACTTCCTTGGGAAGCACTCAGCACCCTGGGGTAGGAAGCCTCTCATTCTGAGGGAGTGGCTGCCCACTCACAGAGACACTCACTCACCCACCCTCTCATTCATTCACTGGTTCATTTGATAAATATTTGTGGAGCCCTACTTTTTCCCAATGAGTCATAGGCTTGGTCATCCTACAGCCCAGGAGCCTAGGAAACTTTTGGACTGACTTGCTTCTTTGTCAGTTCCTGTTCTCAGGTGTAAGTCCCTCCCGGGAGTGATCTTGGGAAAGACAGGCTGGGCCTGGCAACGGCAGGAAAGCCTGGTGTGTATGGAGGGAAGCAGGGCAAGCGCCAGCCAGCCTGGGGCTCACCTTGGACTGGTAGCAGCTAGCAGCTCTCAAGCTCTGCCTTGGGAAGTCGTAATTTGAACGAACTTCTGAATCCTAAGTGCGACTGGTTTCCAGACTCTAATCTGAATACCCCTTTCTTAGCCATCTGTTCCCCAGTGTTAACTGGAATATGTCACTCCACTCTTAAAGGCAACTCGGCCCCTCCCAAATCCCCACGGGTGCCCTCTTTCCTACCCTTTATACAGTCCCAGGTGTCCAAACTTCCTGAAGCAAAGAGAAGGTCCAACGCAAGGGTGCAGGCAGGCAGAGAGGGGCTGGTAAGACCAGGGGTTTCTTTTCCTTATGGAAGAATCCCCTTTCCTCCCCAGGTGTCCAGGACTTCGTGTTGTTCTAGGCCCTTGGCGCGCGCGGGGGGGGGGGGGGGCAGTGTGTTAATCCTTCTAGGTATTTCCCAGAGAGGCCTCAGAAATGCAAGGTTTATTACAAGAGACAAGCCTTACTGGGATTCCAGGGCAAACCTGGTAATGAGATATGCAGCCCCTGCCCTCAGGCAGGTTGCTTATCTAGACAATTGAATAGGCGGAGCTCAGTGGCACCGCTCCTGCCTGGCAAGTGCAAGGTCCTGAGTTCAAGTCCCAGTACCAAAAAAAATTTTAAAAATGAAATAAAGACAGTTGCTCTAGCTCTCTGTTTATAACACTGGCAGAGTTAGGTAGCTCTGTTAAGATTTTTTCCATGTCATTTTTTTGTTTGTTTGTTTGTTTTTTCTTTTGTCTTTTTTGAGACAGGGTCTTGCTATGCAGTTCAGGCTGGCCTTGAGCTCACTTTGTAGCCCAGGCTGGTCTCGAACTCTCAGCGATCCTCCTGCCTCAGCCTCCTGAGTGCTGGGGTCACAGGTGGGCATCACCACACCCAGCTTCCAGTTTTATTGAATTGCTTTCCTTATGGGAAAGGAACTACCACGGGGCCTGTCAGGGAGGTGTAGAGTCAGGGGATTGGTCTTGCTCTCTCCAAGACCCCGCCCACTCCGGCACACTGAGCCTATCAGATGGCAGGCCCCGGGGTGGGCGTGTCAGCAGAGCCACGTCTCCCTCTCGCAGGAGTCCTCCTGGCGGGTTGCTGTGTGGGTTCTTCCCAGGTCCTTGCTCACCACCAGGGTTCCAGGTCACCGGAGAGTCATGACTTCCTCTGACTTCCCATTATGGCCGCAGTCAGACCAGCTGTCCACAAAGCACAAAGCACAAAGCCTTGCCTTTGGGGAAATGGTTCTGCTTCCCCTTTATAAGCCCTGTGAAACAGTCAGTGTCAGGAAGCTACTCTGTCTCCAGGCTCGTGGAGGAAATGACCCCTGCCCTTCAGTACCTACCATTTGGTCACAAGAAACAGGAACTGATAAATAGGACATCAGCATACCCCACGTCACATCTGCAAGAGAGGCACTCACTGCCTGCGGGGTGCTGCCTCTTTGAACAGGGTTCTCTCTTTTACAGCATCGACATACATCACAGCAACTTTGCTCCTGCAATGTGGGGCAGGCAGGAAATCCAAATTTACATCCTGTCTGATACTAGCTCTTTGGTGCTTGGGAGGTACATAACCAGTCTGAACCTGAGCTTCCATAACTGCCAAACGTCTTGGTAAAGTGGGGATAAAAGAGGATTAATTCTGTGTGGTGGATGGAGAAATGGAGGTGCAGAGTTTAGATGATCTACACAATACTTTTATAACAAAACTTTTTTTTTTTTTGGTTTTTTGAGACAAAGTCTCACTATGCAGCTCAAGTTGGCTTTAAACTCACTAGGTAGTGCAGGCTGGCTTCAAACTCAAAGGGATCCTCCTGCCTCAGCCTCCCAAGTGCTGGGATTACAGGTGTGAGCCACCACACCTAGCTCTGTAACAAAATCTTAACCACAGATTGGTTGTCCATTGCCCATACTTCATTCTCCTGGGATTCTCTTTCAATCAATCGGGTCAGCCCCATATTTCTCTCTGGAGCTCTGAGTCTTCCAGAAAAACTTCCTGCAGGGAGCTCCCTGCTGGAGGTCTTGGCCCCTCACACACTTGGGGAGCCTGAGTGCTGAGCACCAAGCTGGAGCCTCCGGCAGTGTAGGCCACGGTGATGCAGAGGAGCAGGGTCAGTGGTGACTGCATCTTGCGTGTGGACCTTCCCAACTTCCAACCCACCCAGCCCAGAACTATCGCCCGCTTAAGCTTCTCACACTCCTAGACTCCTCCCTCTCTTTTCCAGACTTGCTTAGTGGACAAGAACCCAGCAAAGTGATGGCGAACCTTTTAGAGCATTCAATGATTCAACCAGTGCACTGTAGCAAGCGTGCCATAGGTTCTTCACCACTGACCTAGCAGGGTCCCTGCGCGGAGCGGGAAGAGCGCTAGAGGTGGGACGTGCAGGCTCAACAGGTCAGAGAACTTGGATTTAGTAAAGCTGGCCCTCAGGTTTATGACTATGTAGCGGAATTTATCCCAAGCAAAAGTCCAAGGAGCAGAGACAGAGATGAGGTACAGACATGTTCATTTACTCAAGAGTTACTGAAGATTGCAAAACAATGGAAACAAGATAAATGTCCCACAGCGGAGGGGGGGGTTCATTGACTGAAATCGTGGCTTTCTCTACTCTGCAATCTCTGGTAGTCATTAGCAATTACCATAAAAATAATATTTCCTGGGAAAACAACTGATGTGTTGCTGAGAAGAGGAGGCTGGGCCCTCGGGCTTTGCCAGTCCAACAGGTGTGGCCTGGACCTGCCTTGGCGCCAGCTCTCAACTTCCTGGGTGAGATTCGTGCGCTGGAGATGTACCTCTTGGTTTCCTGTTCTTCTTTCCCCCTCCTTCTTAAGAGGTTTTTTTTTTTTTTTTATAGGCATAATCCTGATGTTTCAGTAGGAGAAAGAGCTCATGGAAGTCACAGTAGCTCTTCTGAGGCTCAGCCAGGGCCTTTGCACAAATTGTGCTGTGGAAAGGACCAACCACTGGGCACGCTTTCTCTCCCCACCTGCACCTCTACCCGCAGGCATCTTGGTGTCTGGGAGCCCTCCTCGACCTCCTCGGCAGATTAGCCTCCGGGCTGACACATGCTCCCAGCACCAGGCGTTTGCTCCCCTCTGCTATCTTGGTAGTTAGCTGACAGTGGTTCTGTGAGCTGGTACCCTTTGCCATCTACGCCGTCCCACCATGATGTTGGCAGTCGGGTCTGTCGATGCTGCCCGCCCTGTCTCTGCCGCTCAGCAGGCTGCCTGCCCTCCTGGAGACTTTCAGTACACGCTGATGAACAGAGAGGTGGCAGGCTGGTGCCCACGGTGGGTATCAGCCCGCAGGATGGCACAGGCAGGAGGGAGGGGAGTGATTACAACAGATGTGCCTCCAGGGGAGAGTTCAGCTCGAGAATCAGGGCAGGTTTTCTCTTTGCACAGCCCAAGAGGTTGATGCCTGTGGTGCAATTTCAGGGTCAGTAGGAAGGCCCTCTCCCACTTCCATTCCAGGGCCTGACAGCACTTTCACAGAAGGAGAGGAATCCTTCAGTTCCCTAAAGTACAGAGAGAGCTTTCCCCAATCCCATAGAGCAGTGGAGTGGGGGCGTGTTACTCAGTGTCTTAGAGTCACACTAAGGGCCAATGACTGAGAGGCTTTCCTAAGAATGCACTGCGAGGCAAGGAGGGGGAGTCAGAGGAAGGGGGCACTGGGACTGGGGAGCCAGGCTGGGCCCACAACGGGGAGGAGACTCAGAATGAGGCCTGAGGCCAACTTTTTTTCTTTTTGTGCCTTTTGAGAGAGGGTCTCACTATGGAGCACAGGCTGGCCTGGAACTCCCAAGGCCAACCTTGACCTGCAGTATTATTTTGCCTTTGCAGCTTGCAAGCGGCCCAGTCCTACTGGGTATTAACATCCTTTTTGGTAAATCTGGTTCTGCAAATATTTTACATCTGGAAAACTTTCAACAAAGATGGCTTTTGGAAACCTGGCTCGGAGGCCCCAGGCTGACAACCTAATTACGCTCCTTTAATAGCTCCTTCCCAAGTGCCCAGCCAGGGACATCTGCTCTGCCCTGTGGCCCCTTCAGGGAGGAATATTTTTAACAACACCGTGCCACAAAAGGAAACTTCTGAAGGCTGGAGGAAAATGGCCTCTGTATTCCAATGCCCCAGGGCCCAGGTAGGGCCTAATGCTCTCCTGGCTTTCCCCTCCATGCCGCCACCAGGGCCAGGCTCTTTGTCACAGAGGGAGGTTCTGGGTTATTAGGAAGTGGTCATTTTTTTGGTAAATCTTCCCTTTTCTCTTGCACAGAGGGCACTTCCACATGCCAGGGTGCCTCACCCAGCTTTCTGTCAAGCAGCATGTCACAGCCCTCCATGTGCCCATAGGGACCCCACACAGCCACCCACTTGTGAGCTGTACTTACCTTCTGCCCCCACCGCGGGTCCCCACTCAGACCCCTTGTTATGAAGAGGACACAGGAGGCAAACGGCGAGTGACGGGGGGCTTTCCCGTGCGGATTAACAGGAGGTGAGCGCTCGAGGACGGTCAAGTCTGATGTGCCAAAGGAGATGTGTCTTGCAGGTCCTTGGGGCCAAGATGAAAGGAGCGAGCAGCCCTAAAGATGACCCAGTTCCCAGCCTGGGCTGCCTCTCCACAGGCTCGCTCTCCTGTCCAGACTCCGGCTTCGGCGGTTTGCGTGTGAGTTCGTCACAGACAGTGGACAGGCCTTGGTGGAAGAATGGCCTCTTTCCCTGGGAAGCCAGTTCTCCTTGACAGCGGAACACAGGGGAGGGAGAGAGAGCACCCAGCAGATCACCCCTGGCTCCCGGCCCCTCGTGCCCATCAGGAAGGGGCAGCAGAGCAGGAGGGGGCACTGTGCAGTCCTGGCATCGAGATTTTCCACCCACATAGCAGTTATTTTAATGACAACTGCTTTTTTCCCCTGGAGGACGCAGCGCATCATCGGGATGCCATGGAGACTTCCTCTGAATGCCCCCTCCCCCCCCAGTGAGGACAGAAGCAGCAGGAGCATAGGCAGCAAATGGTTAATGGGCCTGCTTTACAATGAGTGCAGCTGGGTCCCCCGCCTCCAAGCTCAGCTTCCAGGGCTGCCCAGATGTTGGCTTATTCAGTCCTGGAGAGAGGGAATCTGACGGAGTCACTTGCTTCGGGCTCCATGGGTCCGTCCTCGGGAGCGCTAGAGTCTGGTGCTCCGGTCTTGGTCAGGTGGGACCTCAGACCTTCAGACTTTCAGACCTGCCCCGAGGGGAGCCTATGTGGCTTCCCCCAGGAGCGCTGGGGTCTTGTAGCCAGCGCACTGTTTGGCCTGGACAGGCTCAGGTAAGAGCAGGTACAGACAGCACTATGGCAGCAGAGGGAGGGCAAGGTCTTAGTTACATAGTTCAGGAGTCACTCTGAAAACTAAAGGAACAAGGACAGGCGTGGTGACACAAGCCAAGAACCCCAGCAGGGGGGCTGAGGGTGGAGTATCTGGGGTACGAAAACAGCCTGGGCTACAGAGTCAGTGCAAGTCCAGTCTGGACTAAACAGTGAGATCCTGTCTCAAAAAAACCAAACAAAGTCCAAAACAAAAGTAAAGGAACAAACAATAGAAAATCTCAGGGACTCGGAGGGGGGATGGTAGGACGCAAGCACACCAAGGATGGCTTGCACATCGGTGCTCCGGGGAGAGAGCCCTGCTGGTGCTCCACTGTGAGCTCACACGGGGTCCACGCCAGGTGCTGGTTTAAGTGCCTTCTACCCACTAACTCACAGAGTCCTTGCAGCGCCCTTGGAGGTAAATACCACCCTCATTTTCCTTATGAAGGAGGCCACACAAGGTAGGTGGAGGA
This sequence comes from Dinomys branickii, assembly GCA_004027595.1. Lineage (NCBI taxonomy): Eukaryota > Metazoa > Chordata > Mammalia > Rodentia > Dinomyidae > Dinomys > Dinomys branickii. The sequence goes on along the minus strand of PVLD010003325.1, from coordinate 95,603 downwards.
GCTAGGATTCCCGCCCAGGGGGCCTGTGCACTGAACTGCCTGGCCCACCTCCACCCGGTGGTTTGCAGGACATCACCCACTCCTAGTGCCCCTCGGTTCTAACGTGCTTGCTGTCTATTCCCAAGGGTTCAGAAGTTCCTGCTGTGAGCCACTCACACAGTGGAAGACACGATAACCTCAGAGCCCTGTACCCTCTTCTGCTGGACCTTTGGTTCCAAGCAGGCACAACAGACACAGGATGCTTTCGCTTCTAGTGGGGAGGGAATGCTCCAAGGCTGGGCTGTAGAAGCAGCAAGGACCCAGGGCTAACCTTGTACTTCGGAGAGGAAGAAGCCAACAGTGGGCTTGCTTTGCGCCATCTCTGGGGAGAAAGCTACCACCCCAGTACAATACTTACCACTCACCAGTATGGGTCCAGAACAACCCTGTGACCACGGAACCCTTCTGCTCTGTCCAATTCAGTAGCCACCAGCCACTAGGACTTGGGAGGTGTTAGGTATTTGACATTTGGATCATGTGACTACAGAACTAAATTTTAGGGTTTTTTTGGGTGCTGGGAATTGAACTCAAGACCTCGCAATTCCCAGGCAGGCGCTGCACCGCTGAGCTATACCCCTGGTCCTAGAACTAAATTTTAGAGTCTAGTTAATGTAAATTTAAGTTGCAACACAGGGCTAGTGGCTATCACAATGTACAGGGGAGTTCTTGAGGCCTCCTTGGAATATGTGTCTTCCAAGAAGCACCATACCTGAAGCCAGCAGGGGCCCAGACCCTAGTGTGGGGAATGCAAGATGAGACAGAGTTGTCAGGCAGGCATTCTCGTTTGGCCAGTGCAGAGGTTCAGGATCTAAACACAGTTGCCTACGGGCAGGACTGCCCCTTCCCCATCCCCCTGTTTACTCCAGCTTGCATCTTGCCACCTCGGGGTTATGGAGCCTCAGGGGACCTTGCCAAATTCTGGCTGCTGGCTCGCCCTCTTGCCCTCCCCTCTGAGTGCCTTGTGTCCTCAGTACTCCATTCTTGCTTTTATTCAAACCTCAGCTTGACTTATTTTTAATGCAACCCAGATGCCATTCCATGGCTTATTTCCTACGGTGAAGCCACTAGCCTGTGAGCCTCCTGTTGCCTGCCACGTGACAGACACTGGGGCAGCCTCCACCCAGACCTAAGCTCCAAGTCAAACCTGATCCTAGCCCCATCCCAGTTTTCCACTGACAGCATGCTGCTTATCTCTGTGCTTCTGGAATTTAACACTGGCATGACCCCCGCCCCCTTCTCACATAGCCCTGTCTGCCCTTCTCACCCACTATCAGGATCCGGCTCAAGTTCCCGGCCTCCTGGCCTCTACAGCCCTTGCTGAACCCTGCCTGTGCCTCCAACTTCCCCACACTAATTTCCCCTTTTAACAGCTCAGGGTCTGCACTACTTTATGGCAGAGTAGCAGGAACAAGAGGCCTGCTGGCAGTTCAGGGCTGCAGGCTGTGTGAGCTTGGGCGAGGAGTTAGACCTCTCAGAGGCACCATTTCTGAATTTGGGTTTCCAGGGTTTGGACCAGGTTGGTGACTTTTCCTGAGACCAGGCTGCAGAGGGACAGGGGAGGGAGAACAGCCAAGTGCATAGGGCCTTTGGGATTTCCCTGTCCCTTTGGTCGGAGAACCATCTTGGCTGGATTAAAGGATTAGACTCCTAAAATGCTACTGCTTAGAAAAAGACAGAGATTGAAAACATCAGGTTACCAATCATGCAGTTGATGTATAGCTTTAACAGGGCGGGGATCTTTTATCCCCAGGTGGTTTATGGGCACCCTAGGGTGTACACAGCGTCCTCTGTAGAACTCCATCAGTGCCTGTGGAGGGAACAAGGACCCATGGACACTGTGGCTCTGGTCTCCGATGCTCCAGGGCACCTCACCAGCCGACTGAAGCCTGAGGTCCAGCCTTTCTTGTGGATTGTCCAGAGAACCTAGTATTGGGCCTACAGTCTGGCCTTGGACCCTTCTAACTGGGCATGGGGTCTGGATGGGCAAGGGGAGCTCCTCTGGGAGGCAGTCTGTGACCTGAGTGAGAAGCCTACCCAGACAATGCTGGCGGCCTGTGTGTACAGCCTGCCTGCCCTCCTAGCTTCTGCACCTTGTGCCACAGGGCCCTCAGCTTGATCCTACAGCTTATGATTTGCATATTAGTCGGCAGGTGGCCCTGTGTCTAGACTCCTGGCTGGGTGGCTGGGGTTACACGTCCCTCTCTGGTCGGGGGAAACTGGAGAACACATTGGTTCTCCAGAGCCTGCGAGGTCAGAGGTGGAAACTGCCACTAAAAGACTCTTCACTGAGTCCTGCAAAGGAATCACTTGCTAATAAAACCCACACGGACAGATGAGGCCTATAAAAACCACCACAGCTAACGAGGTCAGAGGAGCCCGGCCAGGAGCAAGGACAGGGAGAAGGTAGCTCAGGGCCACAGAAGCGGTGGCGCCTCGCGGAGCTGGTGGACCAGCTCGCTTTGGCGCACAGAGCAAAGCCATGAGGCCCTTTTAGCCTCCGGGATCTGTTTACCTTCCAGGCCCCACGGCTGGAGCTTGTGGCTGGAGGGGGCTGGTCACACAGCCTTCCTGGGGGTGAAAACCGCAGTCCGAGAGCTTTGTGCTCGGCCCTTCTCTTCTTCCTTCCTTGTACTGCACATGAAGAAAATGAGGCCCAGGGACAGTGAAAGCTTCTGGAACAAGACAGAAAGGGGACCTCAGGACAGGAAAGGGGTGCGTGGAAGCAGCACCCCCCTGGCGGCACTGGGGACCCACAGCGAGACCTCTTTTGAGGGGGCTGCATCCCCAGCAGTTCCTGGGGAGAGGGATTCCCGAGGCAGAGCCATGCCTGACTCTCAGAAATAGCACAGCTGCGACAGAAGCCAGAGAAGCATGGAAGCCATCTGCCCGGGCAGAGGCAGAGGGTTAAGGTGGGGTTCCGGGGGCTGCCCCCAGCGGAGCATCAGGGGCACAGCTGCACGGGTGACCCTGCACAGGTTTTCCTGCTTGGCTGAGTCCGAGTTTGAATACTGACCCAGTTTCACGCTGGTTCCCATCCCCCACTCCTGTCACTTCCTCTTGTCTGATGCCTAATCCCAGGAATCAAATGACTGATGTAATAATTATAATAATGATACACTGAGCGTGTCTGAGGCAGTATACTGAGCATTACACACACGTTATTATATTTAATTCTCATAACAACCATGAAAGGGAGGGTTCTGCTGTCCCCACTTCGCAGGTGAAGTCACTGAGACATAGAGAGATCAAGAGTTTTCCCAAGACTACTCACCACAAATGAAGGACGAAAGTAGGATTCAAACCTTGGTCTGTTTTTACTAACACGAGAGAGAGAGAGAGAGAGAGAGAGAGAGAGAGAGAGAGAGAGAGAGAGGGAGAGAGAGAGTGTTTTGAGGTATGAGGTAGCATCTGGATATATAGTCCAGGCTGGCCTCAAACTTGCAGTCCTCCTGCCTCAGCCTCCTGAGCCTTGGGATTATAGGGAAAGCTTAAACTTTTAACCAGAGTATCTGTTAAACCAAAGAAAACTGGAAGCGGGGGGGCGTAGCTCAGCGGCAGAGTGCTTGCTTATCATGTGTGAGGCCCTGCGTTTCATTTCTAGCATTAAAAAAAAATAAGAAAGAGAGAAATAAGAAGGGAGGAGGAGAAGGAGAAAAAAGGTAGGAGAAGAGAGGAGAAGAGAAGGGAAACAGTTCAGATAAAGCAATTCTTTGTTTGAAGTTGCACAGCTTGTCAGTGTGAGCCGTCACGGGGTCCCTGTTCTCCGGCCTGCTGTACACACTCCTAGGCTGGAACTCTCTCTGCAGTCTGCCCTCCACCCTGGCATGCACCAGGCACACGGGAAGTGTTTGGGAGATGTGTACAGGCTGAAGGACTTCCCTCGTCTCAGTGGATACGCCCGCCTGCGTTGTTTTCTCGCACACTCTTGCCAAATGGCTTTGAGATCACCTCGAATGGCCGCTTCCTCCTAACAGGTTGGCTGTTAGCTCAGCCGCATTCCCTGGAGGGGCCGGAATTCCAGCCTGGAGTGCACATTTCCTAGAAAGGATATAGAATCTCACGCCGGATTGGACTTAGTGCCCTAGCACCTCAGGACGGGTGAGCTTGTCAGCAGGTTTCCTGACAAGGGGGCTGCTCTAGGGAGGGAGGCGAGAAGCCGAAGTTCCGGTGAGGATGGGTTTGGGAGACCTGGGCAGAACCTGGTGGCAGCCGTGCAGACTGACTTTCCGAGAGGCAGTCGGGGCCTCTCAGTCTTTCTGCTGGGAGATCTCTATCTCTGGGTCTCACTTTGTCTTTTGGGCCCTAAAAGCCTCAGTCCAGGTCCCTCTTTGTAGCTGGAGATTGGCTCAAATATTACCCTGGGAAGGACCCAGGGTAAGCAGGGCCCTGGGACAGGCCGGCAGAAATGCGCCTCCGCCCAGCAGGGCTTCACACAAGTCCCTTCAGGTGGCCCTCGGCCTCTCCACAGCCCTGGGGATGGGCCTGCCCAGCAGCAGGCCTATTGGCAGCCCTCGTGGACAGGAAAGCGTGAGAGTGCACATGGGAGCTTTGGATCCCCAGCCCGCCTTCCGGAAACTGGCTCCTCTGAGCCCTGCACTAGACTTTGTTCTTGGCAGCTGCATCAGGGTTGAGGACTTTCTAGAACCTTCTCTCAATCCAATTTAAAGGAGTAAGGGTTTATTTACATAGCCTGTCCTGAGGGCCGGCACTGTTTCTAGATACCAATCTAAGAGAAGTCATCGTGTTCCCCTCTTAGCTCAATCCTTTTTTTGTTTTGTTTTGGTCTTTCTGAGACAAGATTTCACTATGTAGTTCAGGTTGGCCTTGAACTCACTTTGTAGCCAGGGCCAGCCTCGAATTCACAGCGATCCTCCTGTCTCAGCCTCCTGAGTACTAGCATTACAGGTGTGTGCCACCATACCCAGCCAATCCTTTTTTCTTGAGACAATCTTGCTATGTAGCTCTGGGTGGCTTGGAGCTCGTGATCCACCTGCTTCAGCCTCCTGAATGCTGGGATTATAAGCACGTGCCGCTGTACCTGTCCAAATCCTCTCACAAGCAGCTACATTTTCTCAAAGCCAGCATAACAGTGCTTAGAGCCTTCGGCATAAGACAGACTTGGGCTCAAATTCCCCTGTGCTATCTGCACATGTCCCTAACCATCACTGGGCCTCAGTCTCTTTCTCTGTAAACCATCAACCTCACGGACTGAATACAAGATGGGCACAAGCTCACATCAAAGTCCATAAGCTGTAAGGACACGCTTTGCCAACAGCATCCATCAAACCAACGAGCCAAAGAAACCCATAAGCCTCCCTCTTCGCCCAGACACCCTGAGGCATTTCCTGCCATCCACAGACATTCTCCTTTGCCTGGAACTCAAGGCCTTCAGCATGGGGCCACATTTCAGGTACTCGGCAGCCACAGATGCCTCACGGCTGCCGTTCTGAGCAGCACAGAGCAGGGCATTCCTGCAACTGCAGAAAGTTTTGGGCAGCCCTGCTGTAGGTTAATCTACAGCTCACTACTTTGTTCCTTGAAGCTGGGGCTGTGAGCCAAGGCTGGCGAGCTCAAGTGAGCAGGAGTGAGAAATGGGCTCCAGCAGGCATAGGAGAGGAGGGGACAGAGCTTGGGACGCCATGGTCAGAACATGAGAGCAGGTGCCGATACCTCCTCAGAACAGCATCCACCCCTTCCACCACTTTGGCCTTCGCCCCCAGGAGTGCTGTGGGGGGGGGTGAGGAGGTGGGCGGTTGTAGGGCATAAGAGCAGAGGCTTGCCTCTGTTGGCTCTGTAATTTACCACAGGGGCCTGTGTCAGTCAGCTTTCCAACGCCGTGACAAAGTAACCTGAGCAAAGCGGTTTAAAGGAGGGAAGGTTTGTTTCAGAGGCTCCAGTCCGTAGTCACTGGGCCCTGTTGCCTCTGGCTAGAGAAGCTGTGGAGAGCAAAGGTGCTCACCTCATGGTGATGGGTGACACCGCTGTCTCGGTGACCTGCTTCCTCCAGCTGGCCCCGCCCCGTGAGGTCTTTAGTGGGTTAACCCACTGAATAGGTTTGACCCAATCACCTGTGCAGGCCCGACCTCCGAACGCTTCTGCACCGGCACCGAGCCTTTAGCACATGAGCTCTGGGGACTGTCGTAGATCCACACCGGAACAGAGCTCTACCTCTGATCTGTTCAATTAGCCCCACTTCTCCTGCTGGGAGGACGGCGAATGGTGATACACTGCCCTTGCCCCAGTGCGCTGGAGGATTTAACAAGTGCGCTTGGTATTCCTGCCCCTGAAACAGCTGGGGGAAAACAGATAACAGGTTGACAGAGTGGGTCATGTCTTTCTTTTCTTTCCTTTCTTTTTTTTCTTCTTTTGAGATAGGGTCTTGCTATGTAGTGCAGGCTGGCCTTAAACTCACTTACGCAGCCCAGGCTGGCCTCAGATTCGCAGGGATCCTTCTGCCTCAGTCTCCCAAGTGCTGGAATCACAGGCATACACCACCATGCCTGCGCAGGAGTGGATGGTTTCCGAGGCCCAGCGAGAGTTAAATGAGGGTTCATTACTCTATCTTCTCTGTGTGTTGTGTAAATATTTCATAATAGAAATAGCTAAAAAATTAGGACTATACTCCTACTAGGACCTAATGTGCGTAGGTAGCCCCGCATTCCTGGTGATGGGGGGCTGGGGAGTGTGGGGAGGGGCAGCGGGTGACCGTTCACAACATCTGTTTCCACCCCAGTGTCTGTTTATTTTACAGGGAACCTGAGACTGTGGCCTCTCAGATGTCACTTCTGATTCCTGATGAAGGGATCTGAAGCATGGGCCCTGGTGTCCAGGTGTCTGGCCCCTGGCCAGGTGTTCCAGTCAGTCTTTCTTTCTTCCTGTCTCTCTTTCTTTCTGATACCGGAGATTGAACCCAGGGGTGCTCTAGCACTGAACTATATCCCCTGCCATTTTGATTTTATTTTGGGACAAGGTCTCAGTAAACTGCCTAGGCAGGGCTCAAACTTGCAATCCTCCAGCCTCAGTCTCCCAAGCAGCTGGTACTACAAGCATGTGCCACTGTGCCTCGCTCCAGTCAACTCTTGGTCTCAGTTGGGGCTGGGGTGGGTTGGGCTGGGAGCCATCCCATCCCTCCAGGCTCTCCCATGCATCCCTGCTGAGCCTTTCCTTCTTCCTCCCCCTGCAGCTGCCCCTGCACCCTCCCCGCGCCCATAGCCAGGACCCCAGCTCCCGTCAGCCCCCTGTGCTTCCCTGAGCCTCTCTTCTCACCACCTGTGCCTCCAGGAGTCCAGCAGGAGCTGGGTGATGCCCGGGGAGAGTCCTTTGGGGTCCTTTGCCATATCCCATTTTGCTATAATTATTTTAGGAGCCAGTTTGGTCTCTCTGGCTGATGTGCCAGCCCCAAGGTGTTGGAACTCATTTACTTCCCACCATGGCTAGACAGGGGTGAACACAGAGAGCGAGAGACGGATGAAGGACTGATCTGACAGGCAGTCAGCTCTGGTTTTTCCTGCCTGCCACCGTCCACTCTCACCAGGAGCTTTGAGACCATGCACAGTGCTCTTCCACCCCAAGTCAGCTAGGCTGGTGATTCTGGAGAGCGATCAGCCACAGTAACACGGCCTTTGCGGCTGTCTGTCTGTGTGTCTGCCTGGCTTGGGAGCAGTCAGAGATGGTGAATGGTTGCAGCCTGGGAAAGATACTGCGAACTCAGGGTCTCTCAGACACCAGGGGATATTGAGAGAGCCCAGGAAGAAAAGAGAGGGGCGTGTGGGGGCAGAGTAGAAACCAGAGCTGAGGGAGGCATGGAAGAGGGGGGCAGGGCAAAGGAGGGAGAAAGGGTCACAAGAAAGAAGGAGAGAGGCTCGCCTCACGCGGCTGCAGCCCTCTGACGTGGCTGCGCTGCTCTCCCCGGCACTAATTGCTTCAATTAATAATACTGCTTTATAAAATTTCATCAGCGAGAGCAAGTGCAAGGAAAGATGACATCATGTATTAATAATGCAGGCAGGGATCGGCTGGGCTCCAGGGAGCTCCATTAAGGAGCTCTGCTGCAGTCCCCAGCGCACACACTCCGGCAGGGCAGTGCACGTCCTTGCGCCTCTGCAGATGCAGGCTGTGGAGCTGGGGGCCCGGGTGCCTCCGTGCAGGGAGCCGGGGAAGAGCCTGCCTCCTCAGAAACTGCAGCAAGCACCCCTCCCGTGCTTTGCTCTGGACAATGATGTTCTCTCGTTCTTATGTAAGGGCTCTGCAGGTTTCTGGATTGCTGACCTGGGCCTCCCAACTGCCCCTTTCCAGGCCCTCTCACATTAGCAGCCCCTCCCCCACGTCTACCAGTGGCTGAAGTCCTGAGACAGCTTCTGTTGTTGTTTATTCAAATCTCTGTCCCCTTCCATCTCTCTGTATTCGCCTCTCTGGCTTTCTGCTTCCCTGCACTGTCTCCAGATTCTGAACCTTTTTTCAAGGCAAAAAACCTGTACCCACAACATGTCGATCTGGTTTCTCTCAAGTCACCGCCACCCTCACTTCACCAAAAGCTCCCCTTACCCATCTGCTGCACAAGAACAAAGGGGCAAGCAGCCGGCATCCCCGTGCGAAGCTGTAGGTCACAGGGGGATTTTACTTGGAGGCAAAGCCAGTTCTTTTCCCATTTGGCTGCAGAAACCAGGCCTGGACCATCCCAAAGCAGACCCCTCACCAATGCCTTCTTATCCTGCCCTCGAAGGAGAGGCTTCAGTGTCCCAGACGCTGTGGAAGTTATATGCCATAATCTTTGTTCACACGTGTGCTGCTCCAGGAGGGTCCACAACATTCTCCAGTCTTTAATAGCTCTGTGATGGGCCCAAGGGTGCCAGAGGGGCAGCTCTGACCTTGGGCAGCCAGCACTTAGATGAACCCTTAGATGCCCAGGACACCTGCATGGTCACTTTTGTCCACCTTCGCATCTGTGGCTCTGTCATGGCCCTCCTGTCCACTCCTGGGATTCTGTAGCCAACATTTATGTCAAAAGCAGTTTAAGACCTGGAAATAGAGACAATAAGAAGAGGCCCGGCTTTCCTTTTAGACTCAAAATGAAATCTCATGCTTCAAAGTCGCGGCATCTGTGCCCAGCCTGCTGCTTCTACGTCACGTGGGACCCGTGTTTCTGTTGGCAAGTCTACAGATGCTCTAGAATAGCCTTCCTCTCCACGGAAGGGAAGCAGGAGGCAAACGTGTTGGGTGAATTCTATCTGCATGTTTCTGTCCCAAACAGCCTGGTGTGATTCTGATCCCATTCCAAGGAGGAAAACCCTCCTGTTTCTGCTCTGCTGAAGAGGAAACTGAAATTCTAAGAGGGTAAGGTTAGGGATCCAGGCCTTTTTGTCATCAAAGTCCAGTTCTTTTAATTACACAGAAATGGCTGGGTTCAGACAGTGGCCCTTGGAAGGGCGTGATCTGGAGCCAGCCTGGCTAACCCCCGGGTCATGTTCCCGTTTCTCACTACCCAACTTCCCCACATTCAGGTCTGGCTGTTCTTTAAAGACTTAACTTGTATCCTGCTTCCTCCATGAAGCCACTCTCGCTAGACTGGTTCAGCACAGAGTGCCCGAGACGATGGTCTGAGAAGCTGTGTTCATCTTCAATCGGTACCCAAGGCAGTGGGCACAATGGATCTTGTTGGTTTTCACCTACTTATTCACGTTTTTATGGGTTATTTGCTTCTCCCTCATAACTCAGAAAGTAGTGACCATATCTCTCTTCCGGGAGTGGATTATTGAGTTTAAATCAGCTGTAGACATTTTTCCCCACACACTAGCGGGTTGGCCTGGGGTTGGTCATGTGACCCAGCTCTGGCCAGTGGGCTGCAGGAAAAGTCTGGGGGGCTCCCGGGAAAGAGACATGGCAGAGAGTCAAGAGTCTTCCCTTCTTCAGTAGCTGGTTTCCTATCTAGAACTGTTGTGAGCCTCCTGCCGCCCAGCTTGAGGGTGAGACCCACCAAGGCTGGCAGAGCAGAGGGAATGGAATCCTTGCGCTGCTCAACCCAACCTCCCAAGCCTGTGCTCCCACTGAACCTCGCTATGAGATGTAATAAATTCCCCTGCCCCAGTTAATGCCTGTGTGAGTTACTTGCTGACGAAAACATCACAGCTTGGAACCTTCCTCCTCTAACATGCAATGTCAGTACATGTTAGTTATGAACGGAGGCGCCTCAAGCTACGCTATGGGACAGCAGGAGTGCTGGGCCTAGCTTGGGCATCAGGACAACAGAGCTAAAGGATCCCGAGGAAAGCACTGGGTGATAAAAAGTGGAGAACACACATCCCAGCTGACAGGAATAGCGTGGCCTCTCCTCTCCCTCCCCTGCTCTGACCGGGCCCCCAGCGCTTTGCCTGTGGATGGTGGCTGTGGTGCTCGCTCTTCCTGCTCACCGCCTGTTCCCCACAGCCATCCTCTTCCCAGCGGGGGGAATAACCGATTAAAACGCTTCGGTGGCTCCACCGCTGACCAAGACAAGGTCCATTTCCTTCACTAAGCTCCATATGATCTGGTCCCCAGTCGTCTCTCTGATCTCATTTTCTGCCTCTCTCTGCCTCTGAGAACTCCCTGCTGTGACTATCAATCACTGTGATCACTGTGCCTACCACACCCTCCCAGGATGCCTTGGCGTGACTGCCCTGCCTCGGCTCGGGTCACATTGACTGGGCGGTGGCCCTCCCCTGCCACTGAGCCCTGGACATGTCAAGACTGCCTGCTGATGGGTATCTCCCCAAAGAGAACTGCGCCTTGCCCGTGTAGGGACCACGCTGCACGTGTCTTTGTACCAGCTGAAAGAGCGTGCCCTCGGGATCCGTTTGTCATACTGCATCTCAGCACTAACTGCTGGCCCACATACTCTCTCGCTGCTCATCATCTATTCCATGTGAATGTTCCATTCTACCTGCTGTTTCGTGTGTGCTGCCTTTGGCTACAAGGAGGAGAACCCGAGGCAAGGCAGGGCTTTTTCCTTAGGACCAGCAACTGCTCTCCTACCCACCCATGTGCCTTAGCTGCAGGAACTTTATCCAGGGGAGAGCGCTTCTAGGATCTGTGCTCTTGGAGGCCAGACCACAGCATACATTTTACAGCTAGTCCCTGAATAGGCATTCAGTGAGTGCCGAATCAGTGAAGGGATGAATGTGTACATGGAGGGAGAGAAAAAACCAGTTAACACATTGCTTCTGCTGCTCTTGTTGGGCAATTACAAACGAATCCCCTTGCTGTCACAAGCTTGCAGGCAGGCCTCCAGAGGAAAGTCCTCCTTGAAAGGGCTGTTGTTATGATTTGGTTCTGCATGTCCCCCCCAAAAGCTTCATGCAGTCATGAGGTGGGCTTCTAGAGTTTATGATGGATACGTGGTCCAATGCTGGAGTTATGGGTGTGAGTGCTGCACCCGCCTGGGGGCAGGTAGTTTTCATACAATGTAAGGAGGAACAGGGGCTGCTTCCCACTCCTCCCTTTTTGCTCTTGCTGCTTCTGCTGTTTTCTGCCACCTTGAACTGTTGCCCTCTGCCATGAGCCACTCTGCCTTGGAGCCAGCCGCCTATGGACTGAAACCTCCACAAACTGTGAGCTAAACAAAGCTTTCCTGCCTTAATATTGGATGTCAGGTATTTTGTCTCAGCAATGAGAGAAAAGTAACTAAGACAGCTGTCCCGGAACTCACTGACCCTGTCCCCTCCCAGCAGCGCCCCAATGCCTCTCTTGCTCAAGCTGCCTTTATCCTCCCAGCCTGCGGGACTGAACTGGTGGTTGGAGGGCACACTGCAGGGTTTCCAGAACAAGTGGCCCTGAGCTTTCAGTCTGGCGCCACCTCCCCCTTGGTCCCTGACTGCAAGGCTTGGTGTTAGGTAACCCTAGCGGATTACGGCCAGGAGCATGGATCCTTCTCTTCTCCCGAAGTGGTGGCTTCCCGTGGTCTAGGAGACCAGTGTGCTAATGGTCTGGAAGTGCTCCTCCTTCCTGTGCAGACCGAGGCCTGGAGGGAGGGAGGAGTCTCGAGAGAATGCAGGCCGCTCACTCACTTCCGGGTCTGAACCCTGGAAACACCCAGCAGGCCTGCGTGTGAGGCAGGCCTGCGTGTGAGAGAGGCCTGACAACAGAAGGGTCGCTGAGGGTTTACTCTTCCTGCGGTGTGATAGCCGCTCTGGGCAAGCCGGGCAGGGACAGGAGGGAAGCAGAGCTGGTGAGGGAGTCCTGCTTCCCCCGCGTGGTGTTCCCTTAAAAGTTGATCAGCCAGGCCTACTGGCAGGTAGAAGTGAGGTCTGGCCGGCGGCTGGAGGCAGAGAGGAGGCAGAACCTCCTGCAGAGGCTCCCAATGGAGCCTTTGCACCCCGCTGTTGGGGACCACTATGAAGTGGCTCTGAGCAGAATTTAATATTAACCAATTGGCTTTTCATATTTACTTGGGAGTACTCCAAGTCTTAGGCATCTTGTCTACAGATGGGCAGTTGATGCATAGTAAGTGAACCTCTATGAGTGGCTGGTCACTGCTGAGGCCTTGTATTGGCCTGTGACGTTGTGATGCCTCAAGGACAAGGTGACCACAGCTGAGGACGGCTGGCTCCTGGCTCCTACTTCCATTAACTTTAAGGAAACTATGGCTGCAGCCCTGCTGTGAAGGCTTCCTGGATATAACAGCTCTCCTAAATTAACATAGTAATACTTGGAGGGGTCCCGCCCAGATTCCTGCTCAGATTCCTGCATTTTCTTCAGTACTCCCCCTCCCTTATTTGAAAACCTAATAAAAACGGGCGACCCAGAAAAGTCTTTGGCTAATTCAGAAAATATAGAAGTTGGAAAAGAATTAGTCCCTCCTAGAAGCCCTGAAATGGTATTCCACTGTCTTAGTTTTTATGTATTCCTTCGTCCATATGTATTCCTTCGTCCGTCCACTTGCTTGGGAGACCCCACCTTGCTTGGGCTTGAACACTGACCCTACTCAGTCTCAACCCTAAGTGTGACTTGGGCTGCTCCATGCCCTCTCTGAGCCTCCAAGTGCTGCAGGAGGTGCAGGGCCAACTACACAACCCAGAGGCCTAGTACAAAATAAAAATGTGGGGTCCTGCGTTTAAAATTATTAAGAATTCCATGTTGGCGACAGGAGTGCATTAAACCAAGCCCAAGGTCCATGTAAGTTCAGGGACTTGTGTGAGCACACAAGCTGCCCACACACGGAGCAGACCCCGCCTGGGGGTCATGTGATGGGGTGTGGCTACACCTAGGAGAACCCAGAAGTCAGAGGGTTTTTCCCTTGGGCACCAACCTGTCTCAAGTGGACTACTACCTGGTTCCTCAAGGGAGGAAATTTACCTTTGCAGCAGAGAAAAAGAAAGTCTCCCAACACAAAGTTCATGGCTGATACCTCTGTAGTGAAATGCAGATTAATAAGAGGAAGATGGGACACATTGGTTTCACTAGTTTTATGTGACACTGGAGCCTTCAGAAATGAAGCCCCATGGACCTGGAGAAAACTATTTTTATGCTTAGTTTGACATGTGCCGAACTGCGATGCAACCTCCTGGCCTGTTCACATTCTTCTCTGTACTTCTGTGTCTCCACCCCCTTTCTGTGGGTTGAGGGTAGGACAGCCTTCACAAGATGATCTTTAGGGGAGGGGAGGGAGAATTTTTTTGGCTTTGGGATGGGAAGGTAGAAGGTCAGAAGTGCCCTGGCTCCTGCCAAGCTCCGTGTTTTGGATATCCTGCTTCTCTTCCCCGGGCCCACAGGCTCTCCATGCAGATGAGGATGAGGGGAGGGTGAGGGGAGTTCTAGATTTTTGGGCCTTGGAGTCTCTGTTGCCTGTCTGTGTGTGGCATGGTGTGGAGCACCACCTAGGCCACTTTCCTTGAAAGAGGACCAGTTGTCTCCGTTTTGGCTGAACCTGACCCTGTTTCCATGTATTGATGTGTACAGAGCTGGCTGGGACTTTTCCTTACCCCTTCAACTGGCTTGAAGCAATGCATACCTGTGTAGCCAAGGTGCTGATGGTGGTATTTGGAGATGGCAGGCGTGTTTCCCTGGCCCCCTGTTGCTTCTTGAATTGAGTTGGGATGAGGTGGGATGTGTGAGCAAATGCTCCACACTGTGGCTGGGATGAGGTCTTGGGAATAGAGGCTATGGCTTCCTGGGGCTAAAGATTACACATCAGAGCTGAAGAACTGGCCCCAAAACATTAGATGCTGTCTCAATTGTGTTATGCAGATTACTTTCTGCAGATCCTTCTCTCTGCCTAAGGCAGAAATGATTTCAGGCTTCCTCCCTCGCCCAGCTCATGGCACTCATGTATTTCCCGCCACTCTCACAGTAACTCATCCTGAAGCCACTCCCTTCTTCATAAATAAATAAACTCTAGATTTGGTCATAGGTAGAGGCCTTTGTTCTGGATAGCCATCGTCATGGCTGGGCTTAGGACCCCTTGGCTCCCCATAACTACAAATACGCCTTAGTGTCTTTATTCTCACCATGAGTTGCGCTGCAAGTGGTAGATTGGAATTAACTCGCTAGAGTTCCAATAACTTTTCATGGGATTACAAATATAAGCTTCCTGGGCTGTGATGAGGACTGGGAAGGGCTCTGTATAGTGTGGAACCACACTAAAGAAATACCAGGACCTAAGGTTTAGGTCAAGGTGAAGGCCTGCATACCTCAAGGCAGCTGTCCCAGCGCCTTTCGGTTTAAGTTAAGGCACCAAGGCAGCCCCCTCTCAAAATGGAATTCTCTGGACATCAAGGGAGAGGTAAGATTCTGTAGGCTCTGTGGCCAGTGAATCCTTAAGGGAAGTAATTCAGAGCCAAATGGAGTTTAAAAGCACTTGGATAGGACCAGGAGTGCTGGTGCGCATCTGTGATCCCAGTACTCTGGGAGGTGAAGGAAAAGAATCCAAAACTGAAGCCCAGTCTGGGCAGATTAGCCACTTAGTGAGACCCCTGTGTCAGAAAAACAAAAACAAAAGCACCCACCAACCCAAAGCAACAATATGAAAAGCAAAACAAACATAACAAGACTTTATTTAAATGGTACATATACTTTTTTTGGTTTGTGTTTGTTTTTTGAAACAGGGTCTTTCTATGTAGTTCAGGCTGGCCTTGAACTCACTATGTAGCCCAAGCTGACCTCAGCCTTGCAGCAATCCTCTTGCCTCAGCCTCCTAAGTGCTGGGATTACAGGAGTGTGCCACCATGCCCTGTGGTACATATATTTTATTTATTTTTTATATATTTTAAATAGAAAGACTCAATTTTGTAAAAGTTGAAGGGTACCAGAATATGCTAACTCAGAATATACCACTTTCATATCAAAATTAGAGTGGTACTGTTATGGCAAAAATAAAAAATAGGGTCGAACTCCACAGGAGATCAAAGAACTCATTCAGAACAAATGGAGTTTTAATTAATTTTAATTTAGAACCAATTGGACCAGTCATTGCCCCCCATTCTTTTTTTTATTTTTTATTTTATTTTTTTCAAATTTTATTTTAAAGACAAAAGAATGGAGACATATGAACCAGAAAAGCCATAAACAATACAGAAAATACAAAGTTATACAGAATATAGTAGGGAATTAGCACTGGATGTTGTATTACATAGTTATCTTCACATTAGTTAACACAAAAACATTAAAGGAAATACCAAATTATAGAGAAGATAGTAGGGAATCTGCACTGGGTGCTGTATAATATAAAGTTATCTTCACTTCTGTTAATACAAAAACGATTGAGGAAATACAGAATTATAGAGAACATGGAAGGGAATTAGCTCTGGATGCTGCCCTACATAATGTTACCTTCACCTTTGTTACTCAGTTACACAGATGATGGCCCATTTGATCATTCAATTTTTCTCCTCCCTCATCTCCGTTGCCCTACCACTCAATCATTCATCTTCCCTGTGATAATAACTGTACTCCTGGGTTTATCTATATCCTTGGACTCTTGCCTTGGGAAGAGATATAGCTGCCTCAGACTATACTATAACATACATGGGTGTATACAAACTGCCATGGTTGGAGGTGGGAAAGCACATATGCTCACAGCAGACCGCCCGGCTCCACCCTGTCATCGTGCTATGGGTGGGGGTGGGTCCAGTCCATGAGGTGCCCTGAGCGGGGCCCTCAGTGGAGCAGCTACTGGGCCCACTGCAGAGCAGCAGCGGAGCAGCCATGGGGCCCACAGCGGAGTGCCCCCATTCTTGATCAGAGAATGTGGCCCTTAACTGCCTTTGTTCTCACCTTATATACATTTTTGGTTTCCATGGTAATGGATTGGAATGTTTAGGCCTGGCCACAGTTTACCTTGCACCATGTGACCAGGTCAGGCCCTGGCCACAATGAGATATACTTTAACAACTCAGGCAAGGAGAAGAATTCCAGGACAAAATCAGAACTGCAAAGTTAACTCTTTACAACCCCTCCAGGATGTTTCTCAGGACACGTATTATCTTAAATGTGCTAAAAGTTGCCACCCCTTACAGTACCTCAGTTCACAAACTTAATTCTTCCCACAGTTCTGGTCACAAACCGAATTGGAGAAGAACTGAGTTAAATTTCCCTAGAAGGTCAACATTAAACCTAACCACTGGGTTCAATCTGATTCTTATCCAATTCAGTTTGCAACCAGAATTACGGAAAGTTTGTAACCCGAGGCACCACTGTATCATGAACTAGGACCCTTAGAAAATAGCAGGTATGAGAAGGATGCTCTGGTCCTCCCTTTCTTCCTAAAAGCAATCAGTAACAACCAATGACAGATGTCCTCCCTGAAGATGGAGGAACTCTCTGTACAAGCCAGTCTTGTAAACCAGCCCTGCTGTTCCCAGTAACTTTCTCGTGATCGCTTACCCCGTCCCTAGCCCCTTACCTTGTCATGTTTTCCCAATGTACTTTGTTAAATCCTTTGTCCATCTCCACATATAAGGTTGCATTACCAACTCCTTCTTTGGCTCTATCTTTCCTTAGGAGGATTCTTGTGGTTTTGGTTTTTGTTTTTTTGAGACAGGGTCTTGCTATGCAGTTCAGGCTGGCCTTGAGCTCACTTTGTAGCCCAGGCTGGTGTTGAACTCCCAAAGATCTTCCTGCCTCAGCCTCCCGAGTGCTGGGATTACAGGTATGCCCTACCACACTCGGCTCAAGAGGAGTTCTGTGTTGTGTACAACTTGTTTTTTAATAACTTTGTATGCTTTTCTCTGGTTAATTTGTCTTATGTCAATTTAAATTCTTAGGTCCAGCTGAACTCCCTAAGAGGATAAAGGTAAAAATTCTGCCTGTCCCACAAAGTGAAAATTTTCCTCTACACTAATTAATTCAGTGTAGTCTCAGTCAAATATTGACAGGATTATCTTTGCTTTGAACTTGGTAGAAATGGTATTAAGATCGATTTGGAGAGTGGGGACAGCAGTACATGCCTATGCTTCCTAAGGACCACAAGTTCGAGACCAATCTGGGCAGTAAGACCGTCTCAAAAAAGGGGCTGGGCTGCTGAGGGTGTGGCTCAGAGGTCAAGCACCTGCCTATCGTGTGCATGGCCCTCAATTCCCAGAGCTGCATCAAAATAAATGAGAAGAAACACATAAATGGATTAATTTGGAACAATAAACATAGGCAAAATGGGAACTTTAATAAACAAACAAATAAACAAACAATTTAAGTAGTCAAGTGATTGTAAAGGGAATACAAGGAGGACCTTGGGATCTTCTAGGTTGCACATAGGCGGCTTCAACTTACTGGACAGGGTGTGTGGTGCCGGTGTGGGAGCTTCCGGCAAACCCCATTCCTAAATAATCGTCCTAGTGCCCGGCCTCTTGCATCACGGTAGGGGAAAGGGTACCCTGGGGCTGGGATCCCCACCCCAGGCGCCCGTTGCCTTGAGAGCTAGCTGAGCTCACACTGGAATGCAGCGCAGGACTGTCTCCCCTCAGTTATCTGGGGCTCTAACCCAGCATTGCGTCTTGGTACTGGTTATTATCTGGGGCCTTGGGCTTTGTCTCCCCTGCTGTCTCTCCTAAAATCCACACAATTAATTTAGAGAGCAGGGAACAGTTAGGGTCAAAGTTTGCTTCAGAGGAAAACCGAATCGGTGGAAAGTGGGTGGGACGTTCCTCTGGGAGCTGCGTGGCTTGCTCACCCTCACCCCTCTCCCCGGGCCTTCTTCCTCTCCCAGGTAACAGAGTGTGGACTCTTCCAAAAAACTGGGGGTCTGCCGTTGTGCATGTGCCTGCCTCCCCAGCAGCCTCCCTCGAAGCCCTGGACCCCATTCCCACTGGGTACCGGCTCCACTGGCTGCTCCTGTGAATTTGCTTTGGGGGAAAATGGTGTGCAGGGGATGTTTGAAACAAAAACCCACAACAGCGATTTTTTTCCCTTGCAGAAATCTTCACGCCGAACATTTAAAGCCAGGCGCTCTTGTCTCTGGGAGAAGAGAGCTAGTGGATTTCTAATCTTTCCCTGCTTCTCACTTGGGGGTAGGAGCCTTGTCCTGGATGCAGTTGCTGAGAAAAAGCAAAAATCCAGCCGGAGCCCAGGTGGGGTCTGGTGTGTTGCTGGTGGAGAGAGATCGGCAGTCACTGCAGATGGAGCCGTTGCTTATTTTAATACTGCAGCAGGAACCTAAATGCAGGTTCTTATAACACAAAGGCAGCAGCGACTGGAGGTCAGGGCCCATCTGGTTCCTAACTGGTCCCCAGGACAGGCCTGCAGAGAGCGGCTCGGTGGAGCCGGAGGGCTGGGCGGAGGCTGCGGCCGGGCTGCCCCTCCTGCAGCCCCCCTCCACCAGCTTGCTGCATTGCACCACTGATTTAGTGAAGACATCATCCTCACCCACTTCTGAGAGCTGCTCTGCTCTGACAATTACACTGGCTGCTGCTGCAGAGAAGTGCTCATCCTCACAGACATAGGGCTTTTTAAAGTGATAAATTGCATTAGCAAATTTCTTATTAGCTCTGCTGTCAGGAGGGAGCTCCTGCCACATTAGCTTGCTGTGGCTGAGGCACTGCTTCCTGGCCATTAATTACCATGCAGAGGGCTAACGGGACTCAGGGACTGGTGGGCAGGGGAGGCCCCTGTTCTCCCCTCCCCCACTAGAGGAGGTCAGAGAAGGCCCGGTTGGTGGCCCTGAGCTGTCTTTGGTCTGTCTCTCTGGTGGCTCTAGACTTAGGGCTCCTGATCTTCTTGGGTAGGGCACAGGATGCCCAGGTAGCATTTGGGCTGCTTCAGGATTTGGTGGCTTGGAATCTGCACAGCACCTCTTTTGGAGCTGTGTCTTCAAGGCAGAGCCTGGACTGGATCCCAGCAAGGTGCTCGGCCTCTCCTTGGGGTGCAGGGCCAGCGATCTCCTCATTGCGCCCTCTCCACTCCAGACAGCTGAAGTGTCCCCTCCTCCTCATGGTGACATCATGTCTTCTGTTTCATTCTTCTCTCAGTGCACATCCAAGCCACTGCGCATTCAGATGGCTCAACCCGCGTGTCCGTGGACTCAGGCTCCCTCGACATGAGGATTGCATGAAACTCAAGCCCACGGGGGAGGGAAATGAGAGGAGAAACATTTCAATTTCCCGTCCTACCTACCACCCAAAATGGATAGCCATTTTTAGGGCTCTCACATCTTTGAGAACCAGACAAAAGAGACAGACTCTCTCATCTTCAGGAAAAACGCATATATGAACTTTGCATTCCATTTCAGTGTCTTTCCAGACCCTCTGCAACCCATTTGCCAATATGCTTGTATGTGTGTGTGTGTGTGTGTGTGTGTGTGTGTGTGTGTGTAAATTGAACCCAAGGCCTTCACATGAAACGCCAGGTCCCCACCCCTTGTTTTGAGACAAAATTTCCCTAAGTCACTGAATTACCCAGACTGGGTTCAAAATTGCTATCTTCCAGCCCGACTTCCCAGAGTGCCGCTGTCACAGTGTACGCCACCACTCCCAGACTGGATACCCGTGTTATAGGCATCCTCCCCAAACACCTTTCCATGGCTGATCCCTGGGGACTGACCCTGTCAGCAGGCCCCAGCCACAAAAAGTGAGTTAGCTTCCTCCTAAGTCAGCAGTGCCAGCTCCCCAGACAGAGCCAGGGTACAGGGTACAGGAGAAGCCCCTGGACACAACAGTATCATTTCTTAGCTTGTGTTGGACATGGCAAGACTCAACAATGGGCTCAAGGTGGCGATGCTTTGTGGTCAGGTCTGCGTTAACTGGTTTTTTTTTTTTGTTTTTGTACCAGGAATCGAACTCAGGACCTTGTGCTTGCCAGGCAGGCGCTTGTGCCACTGAGCTACATGCCGGCTCCACGTTAACTGTTAACTGTGCGTTCTGAGGAACCAGGGCTTGGCTGGCCCCGAGGCTCCTGTAGTAAAGTTTCTGTGTCCTGGTGCGCCCCTGCCGAGAAGAGAGGTGGCAAAGGAGGGGGAGGAGGAGGCAGAGACTGCGGCACAGAGGGAGAAGGTTCTGAAATGGGTGCGGGGGAGGGTGTGTGCGTGGGGAGAGGCAGAGAAGAGTGTGGGGAGGAGCGCTGAATCCCTCATTATTCAGCCCAGGAAATCTGTGAGGATAGATTTGCACTCTTCCTCAGGCACGGCCTTGGATTCGCCATGATCTTGAGCTTTGGCTGGGATCAGGGCTTTGCTCTGTGAAAATGGAGGAACGCTGAGCAGGCTGGGCTTTGACAATGCCCGGAGAAGGAGGACGGAAAGGCGGAGGGGATGCTCTCAGCAAGTGGGTGGCTGCCATGTTATTCTCCAGGCCCGCAAGTGGTTTCCATGACTCCCAGCTGGAAAGGAGCAACCACTTAGCACCAGCCCAGCGTGAATGCTGGGAGCCTGTCTTGACCTTCACCCAGGCGCCAGTGCAGACATTGGACTGCAGCTCTTCCAGGTCCCACCCCCAGCCGCCAGCCTTCCCCGTCTCTAGGTTGGCGTCAGCTTGGGGCTGGGGTCTTGGTCTAATGTAGCTCTGCATCTGCTGGGCTTCCAGAGGCCCCACCCATGCCACCCAGTGGCCACCCTCTTCTAGGTGTGGTGCCCCAAGACCCGGTGGTTCTGCCTCGGTTTCTGGGAGGCCACTCCTTGGACTCCCTAGTCCATGCTTTAGCCCTCCTTGGTGCTTCGCTAGCTCCATGGTCCAGGAGCTGGGACCTGACAAACCTGCCTGCTGGCCTCCTCCTGCTCCTCCCTCCCTCTCGGGATAAGCACTGATCTGGCCACTGGGAGGGAAAAACGGAGATGCTAAAAGGACTCAAGTGTCTGTGAGCTGGGGAAGAGATAACTCAAGCTGGCTTAGTTTCTCCAAGGACTCACAGACCCGGGGTGCAGCACGTGTTCTCCCTGCCAGGAGAGGTGATGCTGGAACATCAGGGCTGGTGCAGAGGAATGAGAACCTTTACTACTGGCTACTAAGAGTACGAAATTCTGTAATGACTCAGGCTTGAAAGGAAAAGAACCCATTCCTGACAATGTTCTTTTTCTTCTTTTCGGAGTCTTACTATGCTGTTCAGGTTGGCTTTGAACTCAGCCCAGGCCTCAAACTCACAGCAATCCTCCTGCCTCAGCCTCCCAAGAGCTGGGATTACAGACATGTGCCACCACGTCCGGCCTCCTGACAATATTCTTGAACATGCACCATCTGTTGCTCAGTTTCCCTCTTTTTGGCTCTGACAATCCGTTCCCTCACTCTGTGCCTCTCACTGACTTGGACCCAGCAGAAGCAGCACAGGCAGTCTGAAGTTGGAGCCTTTGTTGAATGGTGGAGGAGCAGGATGAGGAGTCTAAGAATGTGATTCTCTAAGAACCTGGTTTATTTACAAGGAGGGGCCTGGGATGGGGGAAATCAAATATCCCCAACTCCCTGTCCTGATGCTCTGTACCAACTGTAGCTCCATGGAGAGGAGAAGAACCAAGAATTCAAGGAAGAAAGGGTTCACCATAACCTGCATGCCTGCGCCCGAGGTCTGCTGTGTAAATCTCACTCTGCCTACTCTATCAGGCCTCCCCCAGCTTCCCTGGGTCCCTTCTAGGGGGTGTCTTCTCGCCCCGCGACGATGTTCAGCAGCACACATATGCTTCACTGGGCTCAGGGGCTTCCCCTTTGCTAACAAAGGACCAAGAAGGCATAGAAGGAGATGGATGTGTGTGCTGTTCGGGTCCAAAGCTCCAGCCCAGAAAGGAGGGTGCTCCTGTCCCCAGGGTGACCTCCATTTCTGCCTCAATGGGAGGGTGGAGAACCATCTGTCTCACAGCAAGAACTCTGCTGGCAACGTCCAGACATGGAGCTCCCTGAGGTTTCCGCAAACCCAGCAAAGAAACTGCTCTCTGCCTGTCCTTATTTCCTTGTTCTTTCATAGCCCTCTGACAGCCAAAAGTCTCAGGACGGTGATGACTGCCCTCCCCGGCTTCATTTAATCCAGAGGGTATGAAGGGGACCCAGCTCCCAATCTTCCCGTGCCAGGCAGCAGTGCCACCTCAATGGTACCATCCTTTTACTCTCTGTCTCTCTGGGGATTGAACCAGGGTCTTCTTACTGAGCTACATCCTTAGTCTATTTACTTATTCGTGTACGCATGTATTTATTTTGAGACAAATTCTGCTAAACTTCTCAGGCTGGGCTTGAATTTTCAATCCTCCTGCCTCAGCATTCTAGAGTGCTGGGATTACAGGCTGCACCACCACACCCAGTGTGACACTGATTCTCTAAGGGCACCCATGGTTGCTGCCTCATCCTCATTGGACCTTGGGTATTGGAAGCCCAGCTGCAGGGCTCGAGGGCAGGTCAGCACGAGTGCACTCCACTTCCTGGGGAC
Source organism: Dinomys branickii (assembly GCA_004027595.1). Lineage (NCBI taxonomy): Eukaryota > Metazoa > Chordata > Mammalia > Rodentia > Dinomyidae > Dinomys > Dinomys branickii. The sequence goes on along the minus strand of PVLD010003325.1, from coordinate 72,767 downwards.
TGTGGGCCGCGCTGCCTCCCTGAAGATCAGGAAGAGAGTGGGAGTATGCTGAGGTCTGCTGGGACTGAGGCTTATCAGAAGTCAGGGAGGAGCAGACGAGGTGCAGTAGGTGGCCTTCACTCAGTGCTCAGAGTGTGCCGAAGCGGTCCTGAGACTCTCCCTGAAGGCCGGGCTTGCCTGGGCACTTGGGGATGGTGAGTCTTGAGCTGAGTGGTGGAGAATGGGATTCAAGCCCACTTGCCCTGTAGGTCTTCCTCTCCTTCCCACTCCTCCCAGGCCACTGCTCCAAGCAACCTGGGCTTCAAGCTTCATGAACCACTCACCTAAGTCCTGCCACAGGGCCTTGCAGGGATGACACCTCTATCTGCTACACGCTCTCTCCCATCTGCTCTGATCTTTCCTGTTCTCTCTGCTCTGCCCTCAGCTTGTAGGTCCTGCTCAAACCTCATGTCGTCTGTTCAATGAAATCTTCCCTGGGTCCAGAGGAAAGCAGCCTCCCCTTCTCTGTTGCTGTTGTCTCATGTCTGTTATTTACCTTGCAATGCTGAGGGTGGACCTCGAGGCCTCCTTCGCGCTCTGATGCTGAGCGCCACCCCAGCCCTGTGTTTCCTTTTGTCACAGCACTTAGCACTGCTGGTAACAACTATCCCCTCCTCTCTGACTCACAGGAGGGGGCTCTGTCTGGTTCTCCAGTGCCCAGAGCTGTGCCGGGCCCATGGGAGAGTGTACCGTCAGCATTGCGGAGCTGAGAGGGCTGTTTCGGGTTTGGAGAGGAGACCAGGACCAGAGAGGCCACTGGGGTAGGAGAACAGAGGGCCTTTGGCATTGCCTTCTTGCCACCCTCCAGAGGCTCCGCAAAGCTAAGTGGGTAAAGCCTACATTGTTATTCAACACAGAGTCTTGCTGGTCTACTTCCCTGGCTCACTTCCCAGCAGCACTCTGGGTGCTTCCATAGCCCGGCCTCTCCAAATCACTGTGTCCCCCACAGCCTCAGGTTCTCTCACGTAAGTGCTCCTGCACATGTCCCCCTGGAATGCCTCTGCGTGATTAGGAGGCACAGGGCACAAAGACTGGCATATAAAGTGTACTCCCAGGACAGTGTCTTCCCACCCAATGTCCTGAGCACCCTGCCCTCCCTGTACAGAGTGCGCATCTGCATGGGGCACCCTCTCCAGGAGTGAGGGCCCAGGGAGCTGAATGGTCTGCACAGCACTTTGTCTGGGGTCTCCAAATGAGAGCCCTGTGAGGCAGTCTGCTTGCCAAGCTGTCTCCCCAGGCAGAGACAACTGTGTCTCCTTTGTGCTGAGCATGATGGCTGGCACATGAGAGGGAAGAAACATGATAGGGAAGAAACATGTCCACTAAATAACTTGAACAGAGGTGGGTTTGGAACCTGTGAGCCAATGGGGTCTGGCTCTGGTGGGGGAGTGTGTTCATTTTCCAGACTCAGAGCACAGACATCCACTGACCTCACTGGGAGAAGAAGATCGGCGCCTGCACCCATCCTGTGAGGGGGAGGCTAAGTCTGGGGGTGGCGCTCCTGTCTCCTGTGGGCTCAACACCCATCTGGGTGCACCAGCCATGAAGTCAGAACCCACACCCCAAGCACCATGGCTGTGTCCAGTTTTCCATCAATGAAATATTCAGCTGCTCCTCAGCCATCTGCTCTTTGTCTGGAAGGGAGGGGTTCCTCCTCTCTTTCCAGCACACGCTGTCCCTCGGTGCCCTGGCCAGGCTTTGTGCTATCTTGCTTCTGAAGTTTTGCAAGCCCTATGTGACCCCCCCCACCTCCAAGTTAGCAATTACCTTCTGCCTCCTCCCCAGTACCAACCCACTGTCCCCAAGGCCCAGGTCCTCTGGGACACTTTTGCCAAAAGTGACCTTCCTTCCTTTCCTGCACCCCAGACACCCACCTGAATAGGAAACCCACACTTCACACCCCCAGCCATGTGGAATTAGTTCTTAGCAGGACCTATCCCTGTTCATTGGGGATAAATACCTCTGACTCAAAACAGGCAGGCGTTTAGGCCACTGAGCTATATCCCCAGCCCTGTCTGACTCGAAGAAGTGGCTTGCTGAAGCTGTGGATTTCTCCTGTGCTGACTGGGTTGGAGCAAGAGTCCTTGGTAGAAAGGAGGAATGGGAATTTCCAAAGAACACATGGGCCCTGGTCCCTGAAAATCTCTCCATTTTAACCAAGGATAACTGTCTAGTCTTGTTCCCAGTCTGAACCAAATACTCTACCGAGGCAGGGTGGAGAAAGTTTGGGGTCAAATATGCAGCACTGTCCAGCCACAGTGTGCTGCCTCCTGGGAGTGTGGTGACTGCTGTCCTAGCTGGTGAGATCTGATATGCCGTGAGATTGCCAAGGAACACAGCAACGAGCAGGGTTCTCACAGGCAAGGCTCCTGAAGAAAGGGCTTTAGTATGGGGCCCCTTGGCTGACCCTGTACAACAGTGGGTCTTGCTGTATGCATCTTGAAATTAAGTGTAAATAAGATGGGAAATTAGGTATAGCTAAAATCAAGTCTAACTGTTCTATACACTATTCAAACGATTTTGATAAAATAGTTCATACAAAGTAAGCCTAGCTGGCCCCAGCAGGATGGTGTTGTGTGGAGAAGCACAGGATTTGAATTTCGAGTTGGGCAAATGTGGCTTTGAATCTGGGCCGTGCTATTTATTCAGCCAAGCACCACAGGTCACACGCTGACTGACTGGTTTCTCACCTCGTTGTGATTCCAATATGGCGCTGGCGGTCATGTGTTGAGCTGAACCAGTATGGAGCCAAGCCAATATGGCGCCGGCCACTACAGGTCAAAGCCAATATGCTGCTAGCCACTAGAGGTCATATGCTAAGTGCTACCCTTCTTCCTCTGAGTCAAATTACTTCCTATTTCCCTTTTTGTAATATCCTGTTTCCTTTTCTCACACTCCCTCCTAATCCTGGTCCACCATGTCAGATGGTCCGCCTCCTAATCCTTGCCTCCAGCCTAGGTCCATTTAGGTCGGGATCCCACGACAGGCCCTCGGAAGTTCCACGTCTCTTTTCTCTTCCCTACTGTGGTCTTCTCTGCGCCCACAATAAAGGCATTTTACATTCTGCTTTACTTCTCTCTGTGTTGGAAAAACCTATAACTGACTTTGCTGCACATTAACATGTAGGTCTGCATGTCGAGTGTGCGTGTGCACGTGTGGGTGCGCACGTGTGCATTAGCTTTATATCTACAGCACTGTCACTGTTTCAATATTCTTTGTATGCTAAGCACTCTGTCAAGTATTTCTTTTCCTTTGTGCTGGGGATTGAACCCAGGGCTTGTGCATGCACCCCCACACTGCACCACTGACCTCCACCCCTAGCCTCTAAGCCCTCCTTCTTTTCAAGCCTTTCATTTGGTCCTCATAATAACCCTGCAAAGAACACCTTGCAGCCCAATTCTGCAGCTGAACAGAGGTGTAGGGGAGAAGTTGAATACATTGCCAGGAAACACATTTATTAAAGCATAGGTGAAGGATACAGTGTCTGAGCTCCTAAACATGATGAGGTGCTGTACTGTATTCTTTTTTTTTTTTTTTTTCTTTTTTTCTGGGACCAGGGATCGAACTCAGGGCCTTAGTGCTTAGCGGGCAAGCACTTACACCACTGAGCTATACCTCCAGCCCCGAGGTGCTGTATTCTTATAAAATAAAAATAAAAATATCTTCCTCAGGAGTCTGGTGAGCTGTGAGGTAGCAGTCTGTAGGGACAAGTCCCGTAAACTGTACAGCATTATTTTCCAAAGGAGAAGACTCAGCTCTTACACTCAAGGACTTTATAATCTAAGTTGATTAATGAAAGTGGGGTGGTGCTCAGGTCGAAGCGACCAGTGTCAGCGTGTATGGTGCGCTCCTGAGCCTGGCGACTCAACATAGTATCGCATAGTATAGTATGGGACTTACAAGTATACCCATCACACATAAGTACAGAAGAGAAACAGAGAGAGAGAGAGCAAATAGTAAAATGTTAATGCTTGGTGACTCTATGTGAAGGGTTTATAGATTTTCCTACACGATCCCTTCAACTTTTCTCTAGGTTTGAAATTATCCCAGTAAAAATTGAGAAGTTGAGCAAACAAGTTTAGTGTAGAAAGGAAGTAACTTACCAGACACTCTTTATTAAAGGGTAGATCTGGATTTGATGTGCTTTGCCGGGCCAAGGGGACATGACTATTTAAAGAACGGAGAGCTGAGCTCTTTTATAATGTGAAAAGATTTCCACCAAACTTGCTTCTCTGTTGTTTAGTAAGCGGGACAGCTTGAGGGAGCCCCAGGGCCCCAGGGTCTAAGGGAGCCTCTCAACTCTTCTGCGGAAAGACTCCAGTGGGATTTCCTCCGGGCTGCTTTCCCCTCGTCTGCAGTGTAGTCAGAACAGTTCTGTATCCCAGATTCCAGGTTCAGGCTCCACATCCTCGCCAGAGGCTGGGGAGACCTCTGAGGTCCAGGGTTTCCATAACGAAAACAAAGCCCCAGCTCTACCCAGGCCACAGGTGGCAGTGAGGGGCCTTCAGCAGTCACCCACGGTGCTTGCTTAAACTCATGCAGGCTGGGCGCCCCAGATAACAGGGCAGCACAGTAACATGTGAGCACCGACAATCCAGCCTAAATCCTTCCAAACCTGGCACTCAAGGTCTTGCAAAGTTTGGCTTCCTCTACTCCCCCAGCCAGGCATAAGGACTCCCTCACGTGCCCTCCAGCCTGTGTCTGCTCAGTCTGCTCCTCACTGGAATCTTTCCTCTTTCTCCTCAGCCTATTCATCTTCAAGACTGCTGCTCCCTGGGATCTTCTTGGTCATGTTAGCCTACTGCCCAGTGTTCCTGCCTTTTTCCGACTTCAGTGTGTAGCTGATGGCACTCACCTGGATGCTCTGTGACAGATCATTCACAGTGGTTCTTCACTTGTTTTGATGGACTCAGTGCCATCCTACTGTTAGCTGTGATGCCTTCGAGTATGAGGATCACGTCTTTCTCCTGTAGCCTTCTGTTACCAAGGAAAAGGCCAAAGTCTCAGATTGGTGCTCAGAAGCAATTTGCTAATACATGAATGAGAGAAAACCAGAATCAGAGGGTGGATGAGAGCTGAGAGAAAGGATTGCCCATGGCTGTGGACCAGACGCGGACAGGATGTGGATACCCCCCCCATGGCTATTTGCATTTGGGGGTTGGGTGCTTCAATGTCCCTGTCCTGTACTATTCATTTGCATCTGGAAATTTTCATAGAGCTAAAGCAACTTCCTGAGTAAAAAAGATAGCCCTGCCACCTCTCCCTCCATATCCCACTTTTGTCCTTTGAAGTCCTGCCTGGGGAGGGGTGAGGCAGGGGAGCCAGACACAAAGGGAAGGGGACGTCTGGACTTCTTCCTGGGGCTCTCAGTGAAATTACTCCACAACTCCACAGTAGCCTAGCTACTCCAACTCCCTCCTGGGTCGTCTGCCCAGCCATGCTCTAAGCAACTGAGACCCGCAGGTCAGACTTTGAGGAGAGGGACACCATGGGTAATTTGTCATCAGTGTGATGGGGCCTCCCTTGTTGACTTAGGAAGACAAAATTGCCACTTGTGTGCTGTTCCCTTGGCCTGGTCCTTTCCCTTGGCTACGCCTGGCAAATTCCCCATGGCAGTGTCAGGCCCTGATCAAAGGCCTCAGTGAACAAGTCGGTCTGCAGGTAAAATGGGAACCAAGAGGAAAAACAAAGGGCTTGAAATTACCTCTCCTGAGACTGCCTGGTAACTGCCTGCTTGCCTCGGTGGTGCGGCTCCACAGTGGTGACCAGGAACATCCTGGCCGGGGGAGACTTCAAGCCCTCTGGGTGCTTCTTAACCAGGAGCTGCCTGTCTCAGCCAGGACAAAGGATGTGCTCAACCTCACCAGCCACAGGACAGTATGAAGGCAGCAGATGAAAGAAGGGCTGCAAAGCAGCAGTCGCCAGGGGAATGAGGAAAGGTCAGTGACCTGTGAAACGTAAGCACAGTTGGGACACAAAGCCAGGAACCAGAAGTGGGTTCCTAATGGAGGCAGTGAAAGAGAAAAATCAATGGTGTGGGAAAGCTTCTGTGTTTTTCAAATGGCTGCCAGGAGAGTGGGGAAGAACTGTGAGTCGGGAATATTGGAAATATATTAGCTGCCTTTCCGTTTGCCACTGGATCAGGTAGGATGCCAAAGTAGCAGTGGCGTTCCGGTCCCTGGAGGCCTCTCAGGAGATGGTGGATAATTACGTATGGGTCTCTGGTTTGGTTCAGGTCTGTCTTAAAGCAAGCAATGGAATACATGATGCCTGCAAGGTCCCATTATCTGTTCTGGAGCAGATAACCACCAAGGAGAATTCAGGGGACTGCCCCATAGTTATTCGTGTTGCACACTTGCCTTAGCTGTTGAGAGATTTAACAAAAGTTTTCAGTGCTCAAAGCCAGAAGGAATTTGGTGATTTCACTGCCCACTCCACTCCCTTTCACTTAAAATAATCATAAAAATTCCAGCTTCCTGAAATCCTTAAGACAGACTCTTGACTATCCATAGGAAACCTGATCTTCAGCTTCCACTGGAAATGTTTGCATTTCTATCTGGTTAAATCAAGGTGGGGTCTGTTAGAATATTAATGCAGAGCCCTTAGATGAAGCTATTAATTTAAAAAGAATGTGAGAATTAATGCTGAGTTTAATTGGAGCCTGAATCATCATAGATAGATTTTTACCCTCTTCTCCTTAATCAGTTTCATCCTAATTAATTCTTCTATGGCTAAGTCTTGTTCCATTAGAGAGTCCGCTGATTATTTCTACAATCAAGAGACTGTATATTCATGCATTTTTAATAAGGAACAACTGTGTCCTTTTTCATAAGCGATCCTGCTGGTTGGCAGTTGCAGCCGCTAAAATAATTATAGAGCAGATTACTTACTTTTAAAAGCATTGTTTGCTGTCATATTCATACTAGGTGACAATTTGGAAGAGCTCCGGAGGCTGCTGTAATTGGCTAGAGGAGCTAGGTATTTAATGTGACAATTTTCAATGTCAAGTGCTGTTTATTCAGAGGTCATTGACTCTTTAAAAATAAACACGGGGTAATTTGGTCTTGCTGGCTGATGAAGTCACATACTGTAGACTTGAAGGCCATTCTCCCTATTTGCTTACTTTGAAACCTTGGCTCTTGCAAAGACCTCTTGCGAGGGCTGACTGGCACCACCACGTCCACCCGTGACTGGCCCAATTCTGGTCATTCATGTCTTTGTGGGGTGCTTTCACACTAGACCGTCAAACTCTTGCAAGGTGGACTGTGGGAGCAGGGCACACAGTAATTTCAATATTTCAACTGTTTCCTGTTCAGCTGGAGGAAGCCGGTAAATCCTTCTAAGGGAAAAGGTGGTTTTTTGGTTTGTTTTGGGGGGTGACGCTAGTCATTAAACTTGGGCCACTGTACATGCTCAGCAGGTACTCAGCCACTGAGCTACACCCCTAGCCCCGGGCTGCTTTTGGTTATGGGAAAAGTACTGGACCTTACGTTATGCAGAGGAAAGGCTCTGCTTCCATGATGGACAGGTTGAGACAAGAGGAAATACATGTACCGGCATGCTGATAAAAAAGGCTATAGTGGGAGCAGGAGCAGACAGAGCTACCCCGCTGCCCTGTGGTAGGGAGGCTTTCCTCTTCCCTCTCGGGGAACAGAGAGCATCGCTGGAGCCTGGATCTAGATAGGGGAAATGAGGCCAAGGGCCCTCCTGTCTGTGGGAGTCAAGTTAGCTCTGTATTCGTGCAGGAAGTCAGGAGGGGCAAGGTAAGCAGGGTACCGAAGGCCAGGGCCACGGCACTGCAGGAGAGTCATAGGCCATCTCCAACTCTGTTGCTTTTCTCCTGTAATTACTGCTCTTTTGCTTACTGTTACAAGCCTGCAGCCTTGCAGGGGCTAAACTTGCAGCCTTGGGGAAAAGGGAAGACCTTCTGCACTGCCTGGAACAGGAGCAGGGACATAGGCTGTGGCTTTCCCAGCAACCCCCTCCTGTACTGGGAGTCCTGGAGCCCATGTAGAGACTACCCATGGGTTGCGGGGACAGAGGAGGTTTGGGTGGAAGCCCTGTCTGGGGGGTAGGTATAGATGTGGAACGAGAGACTTCCCTATGTTCTGGAGAGAAAGAAGCCTTTTGAAGGACTAGCTGTAGCTTGCAAAGCACTGCACGGGTGGCTGGCGAGCAGCCATCTAGGGCGTCCTTGATCTATGCTGCGGTTGGTTGTCCTACCCGCCCTGCTCTCTGCACCAGCTGTTTGGGAAAAGAGCCCAACTGTAGCAGCCTCCAGCTCATTTCCCAGGAATGCCTCTTTCAGCTGCTCTGCACAGCCCAGGGCCAAAGACTAGAGGTGTCATTGGACCTTAGGTCATTACTCACACTCCCACTGCAGATGAGGAAACTGCAAAATCCTGGTGCAGTTACTCGCTATAATTAAATGGATCAGAGCACTGTGCCTAAGACTACTGAAGGCGATGCGCAGATTGGAAGAGCAGTCCCTGAGCTGGGTTTGACTTGATAGTAAGTACATGGCAAAGTCCCTCAATGTTGAGTGCCAGCCCCAACCTGCACCACACTGACAGGGAATCTAGGCTTAGGGGGGTCCCTATTCAAATCACTCAGTTAATCAGAGACAAGTTCAGACTTTGAGTGCCAGGTCTCCCAACTCCCAATCCAACTGTCTATCCCTGGAGTACATTTCCTCTTAGCTAGGGAAAGAAAAAGGGGGACTCACTGAGACATCCAGCCAGATTGCCATATATCTACAATATGGCCAAATGTTTGCACAAATGTTGACCTTCTGATCTCTTCAATTCCTCCAATATACTTCAGGACGCCCCTTTGGGTCACTGCCCTGTAAACAGTAACTGCACCAAAACTTTCCAGCTTGCTTGTCAGTGCTGTGGACAGAAGAACAGTGGGGTTATGCTGTTGGGTTAATTCATGCAAAGGACCTAAAATGGAATGTGGCACTAGTAAGTACTGATACATGCAGTCTCACAAAGGGGAGCGTGTGGACCAAACTACTTGCATCAGGCACGAAAGTCTCAAACAAGAGACAGCACATGAAGGAGGCTGGAATCCAATGAGAGACAAGCTAGAGTAGGATATTCCCGGGGGAAGGACCCTTGTCCCTGGCACGCTATCAACCACTCAGCATTTCCGGAGGCAGCCAGGGGCAGTAAGACCCCATTAGCCCCAGGTCACCTGTGCTGGTCTAACCACAGTGCCCAAGCCAGCCCTGAGATCTCAAGAGCAGCCGGTTGAGTCATATGTGTCTGGCTTATCTGCCCTGCCCTGCCCTGGCTGTGCTGCACTGACCTGGGTTCAGTTCTACAACTCGCACCCTGGCTTTGGTGCTGGGGAGCTTAGTCAGGGTGGAGGACCCAGAGGATCAGGAGTCACATTAGCAGTGAGTGGAAATCATGTGGATCGTGTGTTAGATATTCATTCAGTTTGATTGATTGATTGATTTTTTTTTCTGAGACATGGTCTCACTATGTAGCTCACGCTGGCCTTGAACTCACTATGTAGTACAGGCTTGCCTTGAACTCATGGCGATTCTCCTGCCTCAGCCTTCTGAGTGCTGGGACTATAAGTGTGTGCCACTGTGCCCGGTGCTAATTCAGTTTATTTTTGTCCATATTCACTGTTGTTATTTGTTATTTGTCCCACTCCTTTCCTCCCTTTCTCGAATGAGTCTCAGTCCTGCACCCACATCCTATCCACAGAACTTGCCACATCCTATGCACAGAGTTTCTCACAGAAGGGGAAACCAGCTCCCTGGAAAAGTGCTTGCCTAACGCGTGTGAAGCCCTGTGTTCTATCAGAAGTAGTGGAAAAGAAGTATTATGTGCACCATTAAATTCAATACAAATGATACTATTATGAACAGTATTATTAATATTATCATTAATACTATTTTTGACTTAAAAAAAAATGACAATCAGCCAGGCATAGTGGCACACACCTGCAATCCCAGCACCTGGGAGCCTGAGGCAGGAGGATCACTGGGAGTGCTAGGCCAGCCTAGGCTACAAAGTGAGTTTGAGGCCAGCCTGAATACCCAGCAAAACCTTGTGTTATGAAAACAAAAAGCAACAAACAAAAATGACAATCATTCCTGGCTCCTTTTATGGGACTTTGCTTAGGGCATAAGACACTTAATACGTAACTGGTCTTCAGATTTTTCTGCATGAAGCTTTTGTCAGTCAGTTTAGACAAAGTTATGCTATATAACAAACAGTTCCAACCAGGAAGGATTATTTCCCATTTATAGTACATGTTTATGTTTCATTACTGTTCCATTCCATTCATTCCTTCTTCATTCCAGGTGTAGGCTAAAGAAACAGGGCCTCTCAAGGGGTGGGGTTCCCTGTGAGAGAGGATGTGAATCACAGGAAACCCCTGACGGCTCTGAAAACCTCTTGGATGTGATGTACATCCACTCAATTGGGAAATGAAGTCACCTGGCCAAGCCTGACAGCAGCGTTGGTGGGAGGTAACTCTTTCCATAGGGAGGAGCTGCGTAGGGATGGTAGAGAATATTTTTGAATAAATAATACAGCCTACCCACAGGTTTCCTGTGTGTGTTTGGTTTTGTTTGTGAGATAAAGTCTTGCTATGGAGCCCAGGCTGGCCTCAAACTCTCGATCCTCCTGCCTTCATCCCCGGAGCACTGGGATTATAGGCCACCATGCCTGGCATGTGTCCTTTTCTGGCTGACCTCAGCATCTGTCATCTCCGCAATCCATCCTGCCACTCTTGCCAGCCTTTTACAGGCTACTGGGCAAGTCCTGTCTCCCTGAGTGGACTGGAAGTCCTGAACATAAGGACTACGTTCTGCCTTCTTCCATGGTTCTGTCACCTCAATCTGTTCATGGGAAGGACTCAGTGCTCATGCACTAAACTTAAATGCTTCAGTGTAGAATTTTATTTTTAGAGAGAGCAGTTCTACACTATTCCTACCTTACAGATGGGGAAAGTGAGGCTCTGAAGCGTTTAGATGACATGTATGCGGGCGTGGGCCCTTGGAGTATTCCCGGGCTCTTATTCCTAAACTGCCCCCCATGGAGTGTACACTTTATGTATTGTTTCTAGGTGGGGGCTTCGGGTTTGTCTGTGATGCGCATCCCTGAGATAAGAGAAATGACACCACTTAAAGGTCAGCTGCCAGGGAGAATGGGTTAAAGGCACAGTAAAGTAAAGCACTTGGTAAGTTAAATTAGAAAGGCCAAGGTGCTGAACAGGATTTAATATATTTGTAACTGAGGTCAGTGCTGTGTTTTTAAAACTGCATGCTAATAAAAGCCTGGGTTCTGTCGCCAAGATTCCAGAGAAATCCTAATTGTCATGTTTCCCTCCATTGGTCAGAAAATGGAGACTGGCAAAGGCAGGAAGGACAGGAACAACGGAGAACAGAGGAAGCATTTCTGTCTCCACTGGCCTGCAGCCTTGGATTCTGAGACAGAAGGGACAGTGCCGTCCTCCTCAGCAGTGTCATGGGTGCCTCCCCTTAATACAGCTTGCTCTGGGCCCAGAGGGCTCTTCCTGGGCCCAGTTCTCCCCTGGCTTAGCCTGTTGTTTTGAACAGGCTGTGGTCTGGGTGTGTCCCTCCCGAGGTCATGGTGAAACTCAAACCCCGGGGAGGTGACAGTAGGTGGTGGCTCTCCAGGCGCTGACTTCATGAAGGGTTAATGCCTCATGAAAGGGTTTACAGGGGCGAGTTCACTCCTTCCGTCCCTTCTGCCACATGAGGACATGATGTTGACCCTCTGGGGGACCCAGCCACAAGGGGCCATCTTACAGGCAGAGAGACCAGGCCCTTGTCAGTCATGGAGCCCACTGGGACCTTGCTCTAGGACTTCTTAGCCTCCAGAGTTATGAGAAATACATTTCTATTGTTTAGAAGTTACTCAGCACAAAAGGACGAAGAGAGACCAGGAGATGGACAACTTCTTGAGTTCAACAGAGAAGTCCTCTCCCATGTCTAGGGCCCCTGATGGCCTACCCCGCTCATCTCTGTTTCCCAGACTCCTCTGCCCCATTCTCTGCCATCAGAGCTACTTCCAGCTCTGCATGGGGTCTGCTTACGTTAGACCAGAAGCCTTTTCTCCACCTGGAATTCCCTCTCCAGTTCTCACAGTCATGCCATGTTCCTTTCTTGCTCCAACACCTCACGTAAAGATCATCTGTGGGCTGGGTATAACTCAGCACAAGACCCTGAGTTCAGTCGCCGGCAGCCCCGCCCTGACTATCTGTTTCAGAGGATTCCAGGCTTGAAGTCATCAGATGACATCACTCTAGAGTATGGCCTAATTTAGGATGCTATGCAGAGCTGCATGCGTGGGATCTGCTCCGCGGCAGCATGGCATAGGACAGAGGATATCTATTAGAAGCGTCAGGAGACGTGAGATCTTGTCTTTACTGGAATAGCTACTGGATGTGCAATTTTAGACAAGTCATTTAACCTTTCTGAGTGCAGCTTTCCTTACTTACACAGGAATAAGAGTGCTCATCTTACTGACCTTGACCAGGGGTTTGCAAGACTGGGGAGCAATGACATGTTCGTTCATTTAATCAGTTCATAACCAGAACCTACCTTTGCTAGATCCTAGGGACACACAGAAACTCAGTCCCTATTTTGTTTTAGTTTATTTCTTTGGTAAGGGACAAAGACATTAGCTATCACTAAAACAGCCATATTATTCATTGCTGTATATAGCAAATTGCCTCAAAATTCAAAGGCTTAAAACAATAATCACTTGATTATCCCTCACAGCAGTGGCAATTGAGTGGCCCCAGCTCAGTGGGTTTCATGCAGGGTCAGTCAAACAATGGCTGGGGCTGGAGCAAGTCATTTCAAAGGCTTCCTCACTCACATAAGCAGTGCTGGGTGCTGGGTGCTGGCTGTCAGCTGAGATCCCCACCAGATCTGCCCCAGTCCTTCGTGTGACTTGTGCTTTCTCATAGCATGGAAGTTGCAAATGCTCCTAAGGCCTAGAAGTCCAAGACTGTGACTTCTGCCACAACTCATAGAGTCACCAGGATCCAAGGGGAAAGGAAATGCCACCTCTTTGTACGGGCAAGGACTCTGGAACGGGGCATGTGGGATGGGAGGGGTCGTTACAGCCCCCCTTGAAAATGTTGCACCATCACATGAAGTAGCTGTGGGTACCTGGGCCCTCTCCATACGTCGGGCTCGGTTCCAACCACTGGGAAGGTAAACACATCTGCCAAGGTCAGACAGCAATTAGTGTCAGGGCCCGGATTCGCTCTCAGGTCTCCATGCCTTGCTTTTGATCATCACACCAGAGTCCTTCCAGAGAAATAATTGCTTTCTTCCTCGTGACTTAACGGAAAACACAGTGTCGGTGTTAGTGCCTGGGATGAAGCAGGCTACACTGACTGAGCCTGGGGTCTTCCCCAGACACGCCCTCGCAGCAACCTCTCCAGGGCCTGGTCCCTCCTGGAGAAACTGGCAGCTCCAAGGCAGAGAGGCAGAGCGGCCACCCAGCTGCACTCTCCCACTTTCTGGAGTCCTTACCAGCGGTGTCTCTCATCAGCCATTCAAGGAGTCCTTGTGGGTTCCAACCTTGGGTCATTTAAGCGGTTTGCTGTCGCATAAACAGTGCTTTCCAAGGGCACTGCAGGCTGTGTTGACTGAAACGCTAGGTGTCTGTATTTTGGGGTTTGGATTTACCTTTCCTGGCTCCAGGTACTTCCTTATTCTGGGCAGGTGACCTTTGCTGGGAAACGCTTGATATGCTAGGCTGGCAGAGTGCCCATCTGCCTTCTCAGGCCTGCATGATGGGGTGCTGGAGGGCTGTGTGTCCCGTTCTTGTCAGTCTGTGTGCACAGAGTTTATCTTATGAGAAGAAGGACTCAGGGAGCAGGGGCAAGAGGTCGGAGACCTGCAGAATTCTTGTGTCACCGTTTTCTGAAGGCCTTCTGCTGGGGCATCGCACAGCACAAGAGCAGTGGCTAACTGTGTGCGTTATCTCCAGGAGCGCACACAACTTCCCGTACGACTACCAGAGGCGAGGAAGCAGAGCCCGGAGGTCGGCTGCCCAGGTTACTAGGCAGCTAACCAGTAGCTGTCCCGGGGTGGGACAGAGTCCATGAAATACGGTTCAGATAAGAAATTGCACTCAGAGGGGTGAGGGCAGAGCTAAGGGCGCAAACAAAGGGGCACCCAGAGACTAGCAACAGCAGGAAGCTCAGCAGGTCAGGGAGGAGAAAGACTGTGCTAGAGGCAGGGATGAGAACCAGAGGCACAGTGCAGATGTAGAGTCCTAGAGGGACACAGTCCCTGCCAGGACCAGACTCCAAAGGAAGCGGGGAACAGGAGAGAGATACCCTGCCCTGTGCAGTTCAGGCTGGCCTCAAGCTCACTTTGTAGCCCAGTCTGGTGTCGAACTCACAGTGATCCTCCTGCCTCAGCCTCCCGAGTGCTGGGATTACAGGGGTGAACCACCACGCCCGGCTTTTTTTTTTTTTTTTTTTTTTTTTGAGTCAGGGTCTCACTGTGTAGTCCAGGCTGACCTTGAACTCATTATGTAGCCCAGGCTGGTAGCCTCCTGAGTGCTGGGATTACAGGCATGTACCACCATGCTCAGCAAGCCCCATCTTGATTTGAACGATCCTTTTCTCAACTATTCTATGCTCCTGTAGGATCTTCTCTCAGAGAATGGGACTGCCTGGGCCTAGGCTTTGGGACAGATGGATCCTGTCACAGCCCTCCCCACCTGCTAGTATCACACTCTTTCAGACTGTAGGCACCTGGCCCCATGACGAAGCACCTTCCATTTCTGACCAGCCATGTCCCCCACACCCCCCAGTCCAATACTTCCACCCAAGTCCTGTATTTGGCCTCCCCAGAAAGAGCCGGTCACCAGCAGCATTACCACTGCCCTGTCACTGTTCGGGGCAGGGCCAGAGTGGGAGCCCCAGTCACTCAGACCCAGAAGAAGCTCAGAAGGTGGTGGTGCTCTCAACTGCCACTGGATCTACAGCGAACTGAGGTTAAGCCACGAGGCAGTTCACTGGAATGTGTGATTTCCACACACTGTCTTCCTGGATGGGACGCCCTACCCCTTCCTCTGCACAGGCCTGGCTCCTGACTGTCCCCTTAGTCCTTCTTTGGAAGGCTGAGAGGAAGTCCCTCTGCTATGCCAGGAAGTCCCTTCCCTGGGGCCAGGGACAGAGGAAAGTTCATCCTTAAATACGACTAATGCAACAAGAGCAACAAGGAAACTTGCGATTTCAGGGAAGGTCCCTGTGCTGCTTGCCAGTGTTTTTCTTTTCTGCCCACACACTTTAATCCAGGTGTGTCCATATATCTTTCTCCCTTGCAGCGTTCAGTCTGGCTAAACCTGGGGATTGGCATCAAGGCGAAGTTTGCCTCAAAACATTAGGCCTCGGGGGGAGGCGAGGTTAGTGGGTGTCCCCACCAGATTTGAATTCCTGACTTCTCACCATTCGCTCCTGTGCGGATCTGTAGTGTATCCCTCTGCTCTGCATTTCAGTCAGCAACTCTACAGGTGGTGGCAAGGATGGTGGGGGTAGCTAACACAGCAGTGCCGAGGTTCACAAACTCAGTTCTTTCTGCAGTTCTGCTTGCAGACTTAGTCGAACGGAAACCAAATCGAAATCAGTGGTTAGGTTCACTGTTGACCCGATGGGGAAATTTGATTCAGTTCTCGTCCAGTTCAGTTTGTGACCAGAATCTTGGCAAGAGTTAAGTTCGCGAGCCGAGGGACCACTGTATTTACCATTCTTTAACTCCTGTCCTCTGTACCAGCTGACTTTGTCTTCAGAACACTATTATCACTCCAAATCTGCAGATGAAGAAAGCAAGGCTCAGCAAGAACATACGATTTGGCTGAGGTCACACAGTTAGTGAGACTGAGAGCTGGGATCCAGGCCTAGTGAAGACTCCACGTCCACATGCTAGCCATGACCCTGGGTGCTGCCTTTTGAAGGTAGAGGATAGATTTTCTTCTCTTTCTTTTTTCTTTCTCTAAAAGGCTGCATTGAATTATAATGGGGATACAATTAATTGCATTATTTAAAGAAAACAATTTGATGAATTCTGACCTATGTATATATCCATGAAACCATTGCTACGGTCAAGATATATCAAAAATAAATAAATTTTTAAGAAAAGACAGGAAGTGTGTTCACCATTCCCCAGAGCTTCCTGTGCCCCTTTGCTCTTCCTCCTTACCCTACTCTGTTCCTAGGTAACCAGTTGTCTGCTTTCTGTTACCATAGATTAATTTGCATTTTCTAAATTTTTATATATGGAAGCAGACAGCATGTATTCTTTTTTGGTCTAGCTTCTTTCACTCAGCATAATTATTTTGAGTTTCATCCATGCGTTGCATGCACCAATAGTTCATTCCTTTTTCTTGCTGAGTAGTATTTCATGATATACAGTAGTTATGCTATAATTTATCCACCCACCCCTTGATAGACACTTAAATTGTTCATAGCATTTGGCTGTTATATATCAAGCAACTATGAACCTTCAAAAATAATCTGTAGACATATGCTTCTGTTTTCTTCTAGGGCAAATACCCAGGCAGAGAAATTCTAGATCATATAATAGATAGAAGTTTAAACTTGTGAGAAGTGACCAAACTATTTACCAAAGTAGCTGTGCTCTTTGATATTCCAACCAGTAGGGATAAGCATTCCAGTTCCTCCAATTCCTCCAACATTGGCATAGTCTTTTGTTTGACTTTTTCTCTCTGTGTGTGGTACTAGTGATTAACCCAGAGCCTCACAAAGTGCTAGGCCAATGATGTGCCACTGAGCTACATCCTCAGCTCTTTTTATTGTGATGTGAGTCAGAATCTCACTAAATTGCCCAGACTGGCCTCAAACTTGTGATTCTCCTGCCTCAGCCTCCTGAGTAGCTGGGGTTACAGATGTGTACCACTCGACCCCAAAAAAGATTTAAATTATGATGAAGTCTAATTTCTTGATTTTTTTTTTTTTTGCTTTCATGAATCATGCCTCCCTCTACCTCCCCTCAGACAAGTGTCTGAGCAGAAGATGTTTGCTACCTTTTTAAAAAAACATTGTGGTGAAATATATATGAAATTCACTGCTTTAACCAGTGTTAAGCGGTGTTTTTTTGTTGTTGTTGTTGTTGTTGATGTTGTTGCTGTTGTTGTTGTATGCCTGTTTTGTTTCTTGTCTTTGGATTTTTGGTTTTTGTGTTTTTTTTTCTGTTGTTGAGAGGATTAACTGTCTGACTAAACTTGCATGTCTGTATATGGGTTCATACATTTACAATTCGAAGATATCAATGGATAAAGCAATAACCACTGTTAAGACCATATCACCTTGTCTATAGATTAGTTGTGATTGTACTACTTTCTATGATAATTGGTGTCTGTTTGTGAATATGTTTTTGTACTTTTATGTTTCTAAAAAAAAAAAATAACCAGTGTTAAGTGTGCAGTTCGATAGCATTAAATTAAAGTCACGCTGTTATTGTTCGTGTTTGAAAGAATTTTTGCCAAATCCAAGGTCGCTCAGAATTTCTGTTAAAAGCTTTATAGTTGTATCTCTTACCAATCAATTTCAAATTGCATGGAGTGAGGTAAGGCTGAGGTTCATTTTGCATATGGTTAAATACACTTCTTCCTGCACGATTTGTTGGAAAGGTCGTCCCTTTCCTACTCACTTCTATTGGCACCTGTGTCAAACACCCATGGGCTGGTTTTTGACTCTTTTCCTGGTTTCCTTTCAGCCCCTGCTTTGGTGGGCTGCCTTCTGGTTCCCACAGACTGTCTTCCCAGGCGGGCTCTCTCCCTATTGCTGAGTGAACCTGGCTCCTGATCTTCCCTCCTCATTGCTTGGTGGATTTCTAGAGGAAGAGTCCAGGTTTTACCGAGTCCCTGTCTCTCCCCCGGTCTGCATCCAGCCCCGTTCCTGCCTTCCTTGCCTGGGCTCTGTGCCCAGTACCTGACCTTGTGGCAGCCCGCACAGTCTGATGCCCTCAGAGCCTGGGAGAGTGAGGGCTGTACATGTGCCCCGCTCAGCCAAGAAGCTCGAACACAGCTGCTTTCCCCAGCCAGTTACTCAGGCAACCTGGACCCTGGAGACCTGAGACGCAGCAGTGGTGCAACTGCCAGGTCTTCTCAGGCCTCAGTGATCATTGGTACCCACCAGCTGTGACCCCAGTTAGGTCCAGAAATGAGATTTTAGGGCAAAAGGGTAAAACTTAGTGAGGACATTGCAACCTGTGTTCTCCCGTATGGGAAGAAGCCTTTTCACCACTAGGTCTACATAGCTGATGTGACTTAGAGCCAGAGGGCCCCACGCGAGGACCTCTACTCCAGCAGCCAGCACGAGCAGGAATCGCAACCTGGGAAGAGCCTTGAGATGATTTCCTGACAGTCTGCAAGGGGACAGGCAGTGCCCCGAGTTTTGCTGGAATTTGTTGGGAGCCCACCCTTCTGTGTCCCTAGGTGTGGATGGAGGCAGGGAGTGCTGATCTTAGCAAGGGCTGCACACCCCTCCCCCACCCGACCGGTCCTGTGAGCACCACACAGCAGCCTGTGGGAGGCAAAGTCTCTGGGGAAGCATTTTATTTTGAATTCAGCTGAAGGAAGGTAACGTACCAATCCACATCTTTTTTTTTTCCCCTTGAGACAGGGTCTCGCTATGCAGTTCAGGATGGCCTTGAGCTCACTTTGTAGCCCAAGCTGGTCTCAAGTTTGCAAAGATCCTCCTGCCTCAGCCTCCCAAGTGCCGGGATTACAGGTGTGAGCCACCACACCTGGTGCCAATCCACATCAAAAGTAAGGTTGTATTGCATTTTCAACAGGGAGTAAAGAATCCCTGCTGCCAGTGCTCATTGAGGAGAGCACTTATGAGAGGCTGCACCCTAGCAAAAAAGGTCCTCCCTTCCCAAAAGGCTGGTGAAGGAACACACTGTCTTGCCCAGGCCCTGGGCTCTCAGTTGATTTTTCCAGCCACCAGCCATACCTAGGCTCTTGCTTTTGCGAACCAGCAGTGCTAGTTCCCTGGCGGGAGGCCATGAACTCATTCCCTGCTTCGCTGGCGGGCTGTCCACGGACAGCAGCCCAGATGTGCAGGTGGAGAAGATACAGGCAAGGAGTGTGAGCTCACACCAGCCATCCACTTGGCTCTGGGTCCTGGCCTGGAAGGCCAGAGATATCCGCGGTTTCCTTCCTGGGCCCGAGAAGTAAACAGAAGTAAATCCAAGAGGCTTTCTCTGGAGCTTGCCTCTGACATGTCAGGATGACAGAGGGTTTCTTCTCATCTCAGCCTGTCACCTCCCCGACAATAGGATGCAACAACCCTCAGAACAGGGGAGAGAGAGCAGAGGAATAGAGACACAGAGACACAGACAGCCAGACACACACACAGTCATACCGGAAATAAATCATCTTAGGACATGACAGCCAAATCTCAGGCCCACTGGTTGTCAGATTAAGTTGAGGCTTGTGTGGCTTGAAATCCAAATGGAGTTGCGGGAAGAGCATATTCATAGGCGTCAGATACATCTGGATGTAAATCCTCGTCCGGTTGCTATCACTTGGCTGAGCTGGGGGAGTCACTTTGTCTATAAAATGAGGTAATACCTGTCTTTTAGGGTTGTTACGAAGATTATTATGTTTTAAAATAGTAGCTATTTTTTTCTCCTAAAGAGTCAGAGTCTTACTATGTTGCCCAGATGGGCCCCAAACTCCTGGGTTCGTAAGAGCCTCTTTCCGAGTCACTGAGACTACAGGTGTACACAACAGCGCCTGGAGTAGCAATAGCTACTTTGGATTGAGTATTTACTATGTGCCTGACACAGTACTAAATACTTCACATCTGTGCTGAACTGACAACTGGTGGGCAACTTGTAACCCCCAGCTGAACTTAGTAAGTGCGGTGCTGGGTGTGAGAGGCCCACCTGAGGATCATTGTTGTCAGCAGCATAAGAGGCAGAACTGGAGAAGAAGAGGCTGTTGGGAGCTGGTAGAAGCTGTCGGGTGCCTGTTGGGAGATGTTAGAAGCTGTAAGGAGCTGCTGCTTCTCTTGGAGGAGCTCGTCATGCTGGCTGTCCTGATCAACTTGGCTGTTCTCATCCTCCAAGGAGCTCAGGACCTTGTTGGCACTGAGAGTGGCTTTGGTTCACTTCGGGGGAGCTCTGGTCCTCACTCTGAGCATCGCTTCCTGGCTCCTGAGGGGAAGACGTTGTACTGCTCCGTCTCCTGGAGAAGCTTATTGCATTGGCTTCCCTGATGGGAACTCGGCTGTCCTCATCATTGGAGGAGCTCGGGACCTCACTGTGGCTGAGGATGGCTGTGGTACTTTTCAGGGGAGCTCTGGTTTTTACTTTGCACATCGCTTCCTGGCTTCAGTGCAGATTCCTCAGCCTGCTGGCACAGATCCTTCATCCCGCTGGCACAGACTTCCTAGATTCCACCACTGACCTTCGGGTCTTCCCAGCGCAGATTTGTGAAAGAGGCCTGCATAAGACATTGTCCTGGGCTCTAGGTCTCCAGTTGGACTTGTGTAGGACATTATCATGGGATCCAGGCCCTCATTTGGATTCTTTGGTCTTTAGTGTGTGGACAGATTTCCTGCATTCTCTTGTATATGATTCTTTGGGTGACTATTATAAATAATCTTATAAAATATGTGTCCTGTATTATATTGTTCCCCTTGCAAAAGCCCAAACTAAAATAATGTCTTAAGTCATTTAACCTGAATTCATTATTTAAATGGCATAGTATCTGCTAAGTACTTGGTGTGGTGTAAGGGACACAGGAGGTGTGGGTCTTGTGATGTTTCAAGATAAAAGGAGGGGCCTCCTGCTCCTCTTGCTCTCCTGCTTAAACGGAGCACTGCTTGGTGCCTGCGCAGAGAAATATGGTCGGAAGCAATCATCTCTGGGAAAGATGGACCTTAACATAAAACCAAAGTGTGAGTGGTTGACAACAAAACCTGACCTGTCAGCTGGCTCTGACAGGAAGGTGTGCAGGAAGGGAGGAGGGAGGGGGGAGCAGAGGAACCCTGAGGGCAAACCCGGGGTTGGGCGCTGCCCCAGCTGGGCCTGTGATGAGTCAGGGAGGCGAGAGGGAGCTCCGTGGGGAGCGGGGACTCCTGCTTGTTTGCCTTCTAGGTCTGCTGCAGTGGCCTGAGCATGTCGTAGATAGCCAGGGAAATTCTGCATCTGCGCCTGTGAGCTTGAGGAGTCCCCGAGACAGGGAGCCGAAGTCTGCAGTTCTGGAGTGTAAGGACTCTCTGTGTGCCTGTGGAGTGGGGCTCGGGCACCTCAGCTCACGCCCTTCCTCCCCGGGCACTGGGTCACCGGGTCGGGCACGCTGAGGGTGACAGTATTATAAGGGGAGGCAGAGACAAGGACATCTTCAAGTAGGTTTGTAGCTGGGACAGGCTGTCCTTCAAATGCCTGCCTCAGGCGCCAACCTGAGCTGAGCTTCTTGTAAAAATATCCTGGTTTTCTGTTTTCATAACTTATACTTCTTGCAGGAAGCAAACACCTTTAAGGGCAATTAATAGAAAGCTCATGGAAATCTCCAAGGCAAAGTAGTATTGAAACAAAGCAAAACACTTCCGAGAAAGGGTTCTGGGGAATTTATGTAGTCTCCAAAGATCCCATTTCAAAACAAAACAAAGCCGTCCCTGTCAGCCTTGCTCCGCCAAGGACTTGGCCCTCCCACAGGCTGGGCCAGCATCATTTGGGGCAGACATATTTACGCGCTTATGCACTTTAGTTTGCTTTTGGTTTGCTTTGCTCTGCTTTAAAAATTATACTTAAAAAAATAAAATTATACTTATTTTTGTATATATTGTAACAGTCTCTAAGTTTTACTTCACAACAAATATTTCACAAAGGGATTCTGAGCTCAGAATGATTGCATCCACGTGTGACACCAGCACATTAAGGGTCTCAGGTCCCAGCAGTCTGAGTAACTTAATGAGACCCAGTCTCAAAATTAAAAAAAAAAATTTTAAAGGCTGGTGGTGTATCAGCTCAGCGTGAAGGCCCTGATTTCAATCCCCACACACCACACACACACGCGTAGCATACTCACACACAGTAAGATTAAATCCGGTAATTCTGGTTCTCATGGCAGCTATAAAAACAAAACCAACCAAACCAAAAACACAAGGCAGGGCCACTTCAAGTGCCAAAATCACCCCCTAACATTCTGCAGGATGACAAGCCAGGGGTGGCGCTGCTGAGAGAGAGCACAGAGAGCCTGCTGCCAGGTTTGCACTGACTGCGCATCCACCCATTCCTCAGAGCTACTTGGTGCCACACACTGGGCTGAGACAGCAAGGCCCTGAGCAAGTCCCTGCCCTTGTGGAGCTCACTTCCTGTGGTAGAAGGGCACAGGCCGGCCGGAGCCGACCCCCGGGGGCTGAGACTGATGGAGCGGAAAGAAACTCCCAACCTGAGCGACATCGGGAGGAGTTCTGTGCTCTAAAATCGAAGAATGAGTTTCAGGAACAATGCAGGTTAAGAGCAGAATATATTTATTGAGGGAAAGAAAGCTTCTGTGTGAGAAGGACAGAAGGGGGCCCAAGTAGGTTGCCCTGGGAGCCTGTCTTTTCCAGGGGTTTTTATATAGCAAAACCTCAAGGTGAGGCAGGTTCAAGGTAGGGGACAAATGGGGATTTTCAAGGTGGGCATGAGGTGGGACAAAATTGTGGCCAGCCAATTAGATTACAAGTGTAACTGTTCAGATGAAATTGATTAAATGGAGACCAAATGGGGAAGCGAGTCACGGGCACAGGGGCTTTTCCTGTAAGGGGTTGGGTCAGTGACTCTTCAAGGTAATCACTACCTATTTAGAATATTGTCCCTGAGGTCCACCCCTAGGGCGGTATGTGGGCGCATCTGTTTAAGCTTTTGTCCTGAGGTCTGGCCCACTGCAGAGGTGTCTGTCTCCGCCACAGTTGCAAGGTATCTCGTCCCCCACACTGCTCCTTCGAGGGCTCGGCCCTGTCTGACTGCTATAATATTTAACTCAGCTGCCTGCAACAGGATGGTTTGGCTTTCCTCCCACAGAGGTGAGGAAGTCACCAGGAGAGTGTGAGCTCAGCAGTGACGGCGTGACAGGATCCCCTGATGGCTGAGTTGGGAACAGACTTCTGCTGCGATGGTTTGGGCCAAAGACAACAGTGACTTGGGCCTGGGGGCGTTGTGAAAGTGGTGCTGGTAAGATCTGCGGATTTGGCCTAGAAAGGCGAAAGAATGTGTGTGCGTCCACATCCTGACTTGGTGAGAGCTGCTGGTGTTTTCATTTTGTAGCAAACACTGGACACCAAGGGCTTTGGCACCAACCCCAATCACACAAACTGACAAACGAAGACTTTCTGGAAGGATAGACAGTGTGTCACAGGAAAGAAGGCAAGGCTTTAGAATCCCCTTTGGATCCTGGTGCATGACCTGGGTCGTGGTAAGTCCCCATTCCTGGGGCAAGCAGCTGCAGCCATCTCAACCAGGGATGTAAATTTCAGCCAGAGAGCAGCGAGCAGGTTGCCTTGTGTGGAGCCACCAGACTGGGACTGTCTCACCAGAGCCACGGTGGATGCTGGGCTGAAGGAAAGAGGGCGAATGGATGTTGGATAGGCAAAGCTCACAGATTCTTAAACTTGATTCCAGCCTGGAGCTTAGGAGGTAGAAGAAACGCTTGCCTAGGTTTTGGCAATCAGCTGGCTCTGTCTGAGCAGTGTGGAGAAGACCACTGGCCTGGAGGTTTCACCTCTGATACAGCCTCTGCTGCTCAGAGCTGTGCTACTTTATGTCAGTCGCTGAACCTCTCTGACCTTGGAGTTGTGGAGTCCACAAATCAAGGTGGTCCTTGGTGGTTTTTCCTGCGCTCCCCACCCCAAGACCCCACATTAATTCGTGGCTTTAACCTGTGGGAATGTACAGTTCTTATTAGACTTCTTGAAATTTCCAGGCCAAACCAAGAGCGTAATCCTGGTGTCCAAAGGGGGCTGGAAGCGGGGAGCGGAGTGAATGAAGAAAGCCAGGCAGAGGGCAGAGTGTGAATTACGGGTACTGCCAGAGTGCACAGCATGCTGTGGCCAGTGCAGGAGGATCTTAGTGTTTGCTCCCCTTGTCCGCTTTCCACCTTTACTGAGGCCAAAGAATGTGTCCTCTGAAAGGTTTGATCTAGCCGGGCTTTTCTAAGTGCCAGGATGCCATTCCTTACAACCTCTCACCTTGAATTCACCCTGCGGGTGCCGTGCAGCTATCACTGTCAAGGTTAACTCTGCAAATTGCACTGGATTTCCCCTCAATGCACACAGACCCCCTCCTGCCCGCGTTCATGCCCACTCATGCTGTAAACCATCCCCTTCAGCCCTCCGTTACATATCACCGTGAGCCGGCCCCCGGCCCATCTGCACAGCCGCCCATGCCTAACTCCCAGTGTGCCCGATTTGCCTCCTCCTCAGATCCCACCTTCTCTCCCCTGTCACTTGCTGTCACTGCATCGACCCCCCTCCTCCTCCTCCTCACACACTTCCCTACTTCACCCTGCCAAGGCTCCGAGCACTCATCGCCCCTCTGCCTAGATCCCCCTTCCCCTGCCTAGGGGGGCACTCCTAGCCCTGTCAGACTGCTCTTCCTCCTGACCTCTCAACATCTGAGCATCTTGGCTCCTGGCTCCCAAGCTCTGCCGGAGAAAATCACAGCCACACAGACTGGTGCTAACAAGTCATGCCTGCAGGCTCTGCGGGCTGCTGAGCACCCTGGAACCTCTCTCAGCATCCCTAGCCACAAGTTCACCCTTACCCGGAGCGCTCTTCTGAGCAGTTCCCGCGCCCGGAACCTCACTGAGAAACAGGTCCACCGTCACACCCAGGACATCCTCCTCCCCTCCGCTCCCGCCTCAACCCGAGAGGCAGTGGCATCTGCTCACCTGTGCAGGCAGCCCCACCATCCTGCGGCCCAGCCTTCTGTGCTTCCTTCCCTCTCTTCTCCTCTGCCTCCTGTCTCTCTCTAGCCCTCCTGTCTTCCTCGGCCAGTAAGCATCCTCTCCAACTTGTTGGGCTGCTTTCCCTTCCTAGCCAGGCTTCATGGTAAGACACGGCGAGGCCACTGTGCACAGTGGGCCCAGGGTGTGCAGAGGGTGCGAGTAGCCGCCTCATCGTCCGGTCATGGTCGCTTTCAGCCTTTACTTGACCTGTGGAAGATCTCACCCTAATGATGTCTCATCTCCATTTTTTTCCCCTCTCTTGACCTGACCCTGTGAAACGCCGTTCTCCACAGCGGCATCCGCCGTCTGGATGGCTGCACGGCTTTCCCGCTGTCCACTTCTGCAGCGCCTCTCTCCTCCACGTCTCAGCTCTCAGCTCTCAGCGCGGTGCTTGACCTCCTCTGGAGTGCTCTTCCCCTTCCCCCCTCACTAGGATGGCCCTGCTCATCTTTTAGGGGGATCAGCTAAAGATTCAGGGGTCTCTCATGTTCAAGTCAGTCTTCCATGACCAAGCCTCATCTAATTTCAAAACAAAATCTCAAGCAGGTCTTCGTGTTAGCGTGTAACATGCTGTATTGAAATCGCCTACTCATCCAAGTCTGTTCCCCTAATCCGTCAGCTCTTATGTGCCCGGGACTGAGCCTTTATCTCCATGGATGTGATGCCTGGCACATTAATGCTAAATTTGTTTGATGAATAAATGAACAAATGTATTAACCAAATTCCCAAGGAGGCCACTCCAGGGTAGCAAACATGATCAGTCTTCTCAGAGCATTTGTTTGTTTGTTTTTGTCTTTTTGAGAGAGGGTCTCACTGTGCAGTTCAGGCTGTCCTTGAGCTCACTTTGTAGACCAGGCTGGTGTTGAACTCCCAAAGATCTTCCTGCCTCAGCCTCCCAAGTGCTGGGATTACAGGCATGTGCTACCACGCCTGGCTCTCAGAGCATTTTTGTGACACATAGTTTAGTTACTACATTAGTTTTTTTTTTTATTGTCATAAGACATATATTTACCATTTGACCAGTTTAAAGTATACAACCCAGTGACATTTCTTACATTCTAAATGCTGTGCAGCCGTTGTTGTTTTCTAGTTTCAGCATATTTTTCATCAGCCCAGAAGGATACCCTATACCAGGGGTGGCAAACCTGCAGCACGCGTGCCACAGTGGGCTGTTTGTTATCACTGAGAGCTCTAAAAGGTTTGCCATCGATGCCCCATATCCATTAAGCAGTCATTTGCCATTTCTCCATCCCCCATCTCTTGGCAATTAGTAGTCTGCTTTGTGTCTCTGCGGACTTGCCTATTCTGGGTACTTCATATAATGGAATAATATGATATGTGGGTATTGGTGTCTGGCCTCCGTCGCTTAGCATAATGTTTTCAAGGTTCATTTATCTTTTAACATCTATCCATACTTTATTCATTTTTATGGCTAAATAATATTCCTTTGGGTGGCTATATCACATTTGTTTAGCCATTCATCAATTGATGGATTTTTTAGGTCATTTTCACATTTTGGCTTCTGTGACTACTGTAGCTAACAACATTTATATGCAAGTTTTTGTCTGATCACCTATTTCCAATGCTTTTTAGCAGAAAAGGAAGAGCATCACCAGGACACACAGAAATTCTAAGTTTAATATATCAAGGGATCACCAGAGTGTTCTCCACAGTGGCTGTACCATTGCAAATCTATATGTTACCATTTCCATTACTTGAAGATTCTAATTTCTCCA
Source organism: Dinomys branickii (assembly GCA_004027595.1). Classification (NCBI taxonomy): domain Eukaryota; kingdom Metazoa; phylum Chordata; class Mammalia; order Rodentia; family Dinomyidae; genus Dinomys; species Dinomys branickii. Next base: position 46,009 of record PVLD010003325.1, on the reverse strand, counting down.
CTTCCTGGCCAATATTTGCTATTTTCCATTTTTTTGGTATAGTCATCCCAAGTAGCCATATTTTAAAGTATATGCTCAGTTTGTTTTTATTTCATTTATTTATTTATTCTGTCTTTTTGAGACAGGGTCTCACTGTGCAGTTCAGGCTGGTCTTGAACTTACTTTGTAGCCCAGGCTGGCCTTAAAGTTACAACAATCCTCCTGCCTCAGCCTCCCAAACACTAGGATTACAGATGTGTGCTACCACGCCTGGCTCATGCTCAGTTTAACCGGCTTTGGTCGGTAAGCACCTTGCTGCTGTCCTTAGAGGGTGGCTCCCCACAGCTGTTCAATGTGCCTGTGGCTCCTATGACTTTTGGTGCCAATTTGGGCCCACAGAGTTCCTTTATATTTAAAAACGAAGGTGGGTAGACCTAGTTCTTATGGGTGAAATGTGAATTTGGGAGCTATGCATGCCTACTTTTGGTATGTTTTTGTTTCTGTTTTTGAGAGGTGATCTTGGTAAATTGTTACATTGCCCAGGCTAGACTGGAATTTACAGTCCTCCTGCCTTGGCCTCCCAGAGTGCTGGGATTACAGGTATAAGCCACTACACTGAGCTGGATGTCAGTCTTTGACCCTGTACATGAGCAGAGCAGCAGAGAAGTGAACACAAAGACTCAGAAAGACACATGAAAAATGGAGAGGACACATAGCCCCACAGTTTCCGACAGTTGGCAAGTTCCTAGTTCTAGACCTCTCTTAACCCTGATGGTATACTTATCTCAGGACCTGCAGGTTGCCCTTTGTCCTACTGTGGTTACGCCACCTTGAACCCAGGGCAATAGCAATTCACTGTCACTCTCACAACCTATTTAAGAAGAGTCCTCAAACTGTAGGCCACAGCACATGAGCTGTACGAAGTACTCTTTTTTTAACTTAAAACTCATTTCCTGTGACTTCACTGACCTTGTCTCTGCCCACTGCCTCTGGGTAATTTGGAGGCAAATCCAGCGTGTTATCATCATCCAGTATTCATGAGGCGCCTCAAGGGCACAGTGTCCAGCTCTTGGCCACCACCTTGATGTGTCTCTTGGCATCTGTTCTAGATTTTTCCCCCAATAGTAGAACTCTTGCGTGTAATGTTTCCTTGTTTCAGTTATCACCGTAACTTTTCCAGAGCTCTTCAAGGGCAGCAAGGCTACCTGGTGTGGAAGAAGGACATCCCGTTGGGATTTCTAAAGCAACAAATTCTGCTCCTGTTCCTGCCCTGATGTTGTTCTGTAATGTTGAGTAAATCACGAGTCTTTCTGCCTTTTCCCATCTGTGGAAGCAGGAGAGAAAACTAATGCTTTCTCTACCTACTACGCAGAGATGCAAGTTAAAATTAGGTCATGGATGTTAACATTCTATGAAGCAAAAAATACAAACTGCTATGTCCATAAAGCAGTAAACTCACCTGATTTCTATCCCACTCCCAGACACCCAACTTGAAGTCTTCAGTTAATAGTTTCTTGAATTTAAACCTTGCTGGTTCCCCTCCCCTGCTTCTCCTCACCATCAGTGCTGAGGATTGAACCCAGGACCCTCACACACCCAGCCCTTTATTTTGAAGCAAGTTCTCACAGAGTCACTAAATTCTCCATACTGAATCCTCTTGCCTTGGCTCTCCAGAGTTCTGGGATTACAGGTGTGCAACACCAAGCCTGGTTTTTGTTGCTTTTTTTTTTTTAAGTCCTATCTCTTCATTTATGTTTCTTGAATACCAATAAACTTTTTTTTTTTGTTTTTTGTCTTTTTGAGACAGAGTCTTGCTTTGCAGTTCAGGCTGGCCTTGAGCTTACTTTATAGCCCAGGCTGTCTTGAACTCCCAATGATCCTACTGCCTCAGCCTCCTGAGTGCTGGGATTACAGGCGTGTGCCACCACCGCTGGCCTAATAAACATTTTAAAAATTACAAATAAGAAAAACAAAGGGTAGACATCCTGTTCTGTTTTTGTTTGTCTGATTTGTTTGGTTGGGTTTTCTTAATAGCACTAGGGATTGTACACAGGCCCTCATGCTGGGCACATGCTCCACCACGGGGCTACAGCCTCGGCCCTTCTGTTTTGTTTTGAGGCAGGCTAGTTCTTAATTTCTTAATGATTGCATTTGTGTCTTTTTAGAGCAAAACAAACTGCCATTTCCTATTGCGTCTCTCCCATGTGTATTAGCCACTGACACATTCTCAAACTTGTCTGCATGCTGAAACAAATGGTCACTTTGAAATATTTTCATGCCTGTGAATCCCCCCACCCCACCCTGAGACTCGATATAAGTGGTCTAAGTGTGGCCTGGATTTTAGAAGTTTTAAAAGCTTCCAAATGATTAAAATGCATAGCCAAGTTTTGGAAATCACTACTTTCAGGGCTTTTTTTTTTTTAAACTGTCCTAGTCCTCTTTGGTCTGTTCCCACGCAGGTTCCTCCCCTTCCCGCAGCATTCCCTTTGTAAACTGCGGAGGAAACCATAGGAGGTTAATCCTAAATCTCTCGCTCTGCCTCCTGCTGTGACTGCACTGGTCTTCATTAGGTTAACTGAAATCCCTCTGATGAATGCAGCAGGCCTTAACCGGAGGCTTCCCTTATCTGCAGGCCCCTGTCCTATGTTGCTCTGTCTTCCCTCGGACAAGTTCGTTATGATTTGCATACCTCTTTTTTTCCAATTCAAATGGCCTCTCTGTATCCCTTAGGTGGATGAGGTCTGTCTACCTGCGATCGTCACTTCTATATGGGTAAACATTTCCCTCTCTCTGCTTTTGTCTTCTCTATTTTCCAGATCTCAAGAGCCACCTCAGCTGGCTTGTTCCAAGGATGGCTTGGTCCACATCACAGACTCCGACGGGGAAAAGCAGGCCTGTGTAGCTGCATTAGGCTACTCCTGCCTGACTGCGGGCCGAGAGGATCGGCCACGGATTCAGTAACACAAGGAAACTCTCTCAGGAACCCTCGGTGGCTGTGGCTGACTCCACATGGACCTGAGGAGCTGTGGCAAATGTGAACTCGAACACACTCTTTGGGGACTCAGGGCAGTCTCTCGCCCTAAGGGAGTACATGAGCTTCCTGTCACTGTCTAAAGGAAAAACAATGTCTGAACCAGAGACGAAGGCTGCTATTTCAGCTGGGGTATTGTCCCCGCTCAGGATGAGTGACTGTCCCCGCTCAGGATGAGTGACCCTCTGTCATCTGCCTTGGCCCTCTGCATTTACCGCACCTCCTGACTTCCAGGGATTCCAGAGCGGGTGGGGATGACAAGATGCTTTCACTTTAGGAAGCATTACCACACCCAGACTGTTTCAGGCCATCTGGTGTCTAGAATGGTGCTTATTCCCTCCCCTCTGCCTGTCAATCACTCCCTGTCCCATAGGCCAGAGCCAGCGCATCCACCTCTAATGTGAGAGTTCAAACTCACCCATTTGATTGACAAGGACAAAAAATCAGCCTCTCTATGAGTTTAAGAACTTCTTTATTCTTTAGTTGTTAAAATTCTTGTGTTCTCTCTCTCTCTCCCAAGAAAGCAGTTTTTTTTCTTGGTGGCACTGGGGACTGAACCCAGTGCCTTTGCTTCGAGCTATGTCCCCAGTCCTTTTTCTGTTGTTTATTTTGAGACAAGTTCTTGCTAAGTTGCCCAGGCTGGGCTGCAATTTACAATCCTCATTCCTCGGACTCTCAGAGTGTTGGAAATACTGGTGTGTGTCACCAGATCTGGCTTGAAGAAAGCAATTTTCACATTAAACTATGGTTTGAGACATTTCAAAGAAACTTACCATGGCTGTCAATGACTGGGACACGAGTGTTTTCTTGCTTTATCTTTGCCTCATGGACCCAAGAGAAAACCAGAGGGGCATTTGTTGCCTGAGGCAACGGTTGCTTCAGATTTGGGACCCAGGGTCACCCCTTAGTATTATTGCGCGCTATCACTATTAATAATGGCCAAACCCACCAAACATTTACTGTGTGCCAGATATGATGCCAAGGCTTATCCATCATTCATTTCAGTTACTCCTTGCCCCTCCCCATGGGGGGCATTATTTATTATCTCCAGTTTATGTCTGAGGACATTGAGACTCAGGGCACGGGACGCTTGCACGGCTGGTGAACCTGGGTGCCGGAACACAAACCCAGGCTGATGACGGCAAAGCCCCCGGTCTTCATCTGTGTTGGTTTCTGAGACGACCTCCTTTAATGAAAATGTTGTCTTTCAATCCCTTTAGAGTGACTTTTTCTGATTTTGCAAACTAAGGCTGTATGGTTATTTGAGTTTTAAACATGAAGGATGACTTCATGCACTTAATAGTCACTTGAAAAATCACTACTGGTGGCGGATTGAGCCACAGAATTTGAGCCACTGAGATTCTGGGTGTCAGGCAGTGACAGAGAAGCCAGTGTGGCCTCTTGGGAATCTAGTATACTCGCCTTCCTCACCTGTGCCTGTGCCCTGGCATCGCCTGGTCCAAGGCTACACAGAGAAGCTTTCCTATTTCCCAGAGACCTAATATAAAAGTGATGGAGTTCTCTTAAAAGGCTGAGAACTGCTGAAGCTTTTGAAGGAAAAGACAGCGATTTCAGAAAATGGGTCCTGTGGTTTAGAAAGAAATCGTCTGAACTTACGATCTGAGCTCATTTTGTTCTGTTCTATTACAGAAAGAAGAAAAGAAGAAATGTTCCTAACATCACACACACACACACACACACACACACACACACATATAGTGTCACAAAGATAGATACAGAGATAGAGACAGAGAACAAACCAATTTTCTTGGCCTAGAGAAGTACAGTCTATGGAATCTGCAACCCTCTGAACTACCTAGACTTTTAAAGCCAAAAAGGAGCATTTAATGATGCCTTTTCATCTTACCATTTCTTAGGGCCTAAAGGAAATTAAGGCCATAGGAGCGGCTGGGCCGCCTGGCATGTGAAAGCTGAGTCCTGGTTTCCCGGCCTACTGCATCCCTTCTCTTTGCTTTTGCTGGTGAATGACAGGCCAGTGGAGGGAAAAATAAGATAATTTCTGCTTCTTGAAGAAAGGTCAGCGAGAGCTCTGGAACTTCTAGAAAGAAGTCAATCAGGAACAGTCTTGGTTTTATTGGCTGAGGGGCAGAGTGAGGAGGTGAAAGCCCTATGGAGAAAGATATATTATTGCTTTTCTTAATGGGGCTTCAGGCTTATTAGTTAATTCTTCATCTCAGTTTAGAGAAACAACCCACAGATGAAAAGTCAGTGGTACTAGCCGTGATCTTCCAAGCTACTGAGGAAAGGTGGCCACCGGCCATTTCTCCACAAACTCTAGAATTCGAAGTCATCTCTGGCATAGAAGTCTACAGAAGACACTCATGGAATCTCACTGATCTGGAAAGTGTTAAAAAATAAAAAGTGGTATTGCTTCCCTAGATTAGGTGAACAGCCTTAGAGGGAAAAATCCCTAGCAAAGATATGACTGGCGATACTAATATCACCTCCCAGTGGGAGAACTGGGAGGTGAAAACAAAGAGAAGGAAAGAAGGCTGAAGCCTTGTCAATTCAATAAGCGACTGTTGCATTCTGACTATGTTGTAAACACTGAGTTAAATCAAGCCCGCACCTTCCCTGGAAAGTCTCGTAGATGTGTAGGAACTAACCACAAAGGGGTGTGTTTCCAGGAGTCAGACACCAGCATGCAAAACCATCCAGCAGCGCCAGCAGCTCATCTGCATTCTCAGCTTTTCTTCCGCTACATTGACTGGACCCTGTGGCTCACTCCTGGGGCCACACAACTCCCCAGTGAGCTAGCAGCTTGCGGATGTTGACTTTGCATCCAGGTGTTGGACGACGAACCCACATCCAGCCAACGTCAAGCGATGTTTAAAGAAAAAAGTTCAGAGTGAAGTGAAGCCCCAGTTCTCACCATCAATGTGGACAGGAGCAGGCCTTGGCCCAGTCAAGTTCAGAATCCCAGTATTGGAAGCCTGCACTACCACTCTATCAAGACTCCAGTAACTGGGAAAGGTACCATTCGCTTGTGTTAAAACAAAATCAAATAGCATTAGCCATCATGGGATCTGATCCAGGCCAGCACCCGTCAGATCAATCAACATCTTAAAAATCTTTTTAGGATAAATATTCAGCTGCAGTCATGAATTAAAGATGTGAGGGAGAGAAAAATAACACTGGGTTTAAAACCAAAGTGTGACACTACACTAATCTTCTTTCTCCTGGAGGCCTAATAGGAATGGAGTAAAATTTGTTTAAACTATTGTTCTGATAAACGTCAAGGATTCTTACAGAAGAATCCACTTCAGTGGGGAGAGGGGCAACAAACAAAAGCAAAAAAAAAGAAAAAAGCCCAGAATTTTCCACTGAGGACATGTAACTGATCACTAAATATTCACTAATTACTATACTGGCCTATTTTGCTCCTCCCCCTGAAGGTATATCTCCAAGTCCCGAGTCCCTGGTGTGTACAAAACAGTACATGAGGTAAGGGGCGGTGACCACAGCCACTAGGAAACTCCGTGCTTCCTCGAGTAAATCACTCATTACTCCTGCGTAATTTGATGTGCTAAAGACTTCAGTGTTACTCCTGTGACTCCTGCTAAGCCCTTGGATCCCATCGACTTCATGGACCTGCTACCTGCGCAGTCAGCCAGGGTTCCACCCTTGGAGGGCCCCACAGCAAGGAACAGTGGAACACAGCCCTCCCATGACCAGTGTAGCGTGTGGGGGCAAGCACTGTACAGTGCCGTGTTGAAACTCTTAGTAACTTTAGCTTTGTACTTGGGTTCTTTAAAGCAAGTCTAATGTGCCAACAGAGCACGGGCTGGGGGCTCAGAGCCTTGACTCCCCAGCACTCCTTTCTTCCTGCGCCCTCTCACCTCTTCCGGGTGATTTCCTGGTCTTGATCACCTACTCCCCATCCCGTGGCCTCCTGGGCCTCAGCAGGCCTCCTCTTCCCTACCCCCTTCCGGTGAAACCTGTTACCCCTCACCTGCAGTGCTGACCAGGTTGCACCAGGGAGGGACACCTGTGTTCTACTGTTGTTCTGTGCTGGTGCCCAGGGATCTGGGCAAATGCATGGGGGAGGGTTGGGTTGGACATGCAGCCTATGACATCTTGGGTTAGGGCAAGGTAGCAGCAATCCCGGCCCTGAGCTGGTAGCGCTATTGTGTATTTGGTTGGGTATTGGTGACAGCCCCTTGACCATCTCTTATTCCAATGCAGGCGAGTCACATACTGGCTATGGGTTGGAGCAGTGGGCCTAGAGGACCAGGAGGGCACTGTGTAGGGCCCTGGGTTTTCATTTTGCAATGGACCATCTCAGCAAGTGTTCCACTCAAAAGACTGGAGATGTGCGGGGACGAAGAGAAGCCTACTTCTTCATTAATTTCGTTGTTATATGGCACCTGACGTGGTACAAACCTGTTGGTAAATACATTAGAAGAAGGAAAAATAAGTTCTTTGCCCTCAAGGTGCTTATAATCTAGTTTAAAATAGGTAAAACCCATAGGGATGAAAGAGACGTGTTTCTACAAGAAGTGGAAGTGGGAAGGGGGCCTGGATGTAGAATTCATGTATGGAGAAAAAGAGACTTGGTAAATGTGCTCTGCCATTTAGGGCTGGGTGTAAAGCTGGCCTCCTTGCATAACTCAGTGGGAGCCAGCGAGACCCCTGACATAAGCTAACCTATTGACTGGTGCATTTTTGGCCCCACTCACTTGAAATACCTGGTGCTTCTGGTAAGAGTGCAGGATGTGGGGCCGTGGGAACACGCCTGGGACCCCGAGGTCAGGGAGGAGCTTGGCCCACAGAATAGCAGGGCTTAAGGTAACCATAGGCAGCGTGCAGCCAAGTGGCCCATATTGCAGAGGGCAGAGAAGAGAAAGGGGGTCAGAGCCTCTGAGAAGTTTGTACTGGGGCACCACTGCTACTGTATAGCAAGGCTGGTCACTCGAAGCTCTTCTGAGACCGGTGAAGAAGAAATCAAGGGAACTGACCTTGCCCTGAAAGCAAATGGTGGAGTAAAATCAGGTTGCTCAGTGAGCTCGATGATAAGGAGAAAAAGCAAATATTCTCCGGTGAAAGTTGACTTAATTAGCCATTTTACTAATTCATGAGCCTCTAACTGTTTGCCAGAAGATTCAGGGCTCAGGTTCTGCTTCCAGCACGGAGCTCTGGGTTTCCTCTATCACAAATTATGCTGCTTCATGAAACAGTGACAGGAGCACGCCTGTGAATGTGAGGTCTGGGTTTGCCCAAAAATGTGTATGGTTCTTAACTCTTCAGGGTACGAAACCACTTTGAAAATCTGGTGAAAAGTTCTGAGCGTTGGCCTTAGGAAAATGCATGTTTTTGTAAAATTAGGGCTTTGGGCCGGGGGGATATCTCAGTGGCACAGTGCCAGCCTGGCTAGGGCAAGGTCCTGAGTTCGATGCCTGGTTTCCGCTCCCTCTCAAAGAAAAATCAGGGCTGTGCAGATGAGGTTTCCAGCCCTAGCTTAAGGATCCCTCATTGAGATGATCTCTGATTCTTTTTTTTTTTTACTTGTTATTTTGTTTTATTTCAGTTTATCTCACTGATTCTTTTTAACTTACCTACAAGCCAGGCTGTTCATATGTCACCTGGAACTGCTGTAACTCTTTGAGCTTGCAGGTAAGCAACCTGGATGTTAGATGTTTGCAAAGTGAGAAATGCATAATGCAATATTTGTTTGTTGGGTTGGACCAAAATGAATGCAGAAAAGAGAACTGAACGGATCCAAAGCCAAGAGTCAGCCTCGCCGCCACCTGCTAGGGAGGCAGCCAGCTGAAGCTCGGGGTGGGCTTGGAGTCTGACAGCCGGAGCACTGAAGTCCCAGCCTAGATGCTTGGTAGTTATGACTTGAGGGAGCAGTTTAACCTTTCTTAGCCTCAGTGTCCTCATCTGAAAAATAAGGCTAAGGAACTGTGGTCTGTATTGCCAATTCTGGGGCCGAGATGAGCTCACCCTGTACATGTTCACACAGCGCCTGTGCCCCTGTGGTGTTCATCAAAGGCCACTGATTCCCCTAACCTCACCCACAGGCCGCAGAGGTGCTGTGGATTTGGGCATTTGTGTTGGTTTAATGCGGGGGTGGGGGCAGGCAGCACACCAAGGAGGGGTGGGGAACTCTGAATTCCTGGCTCTGTGGCCTCTGCCCCCCTCTGTCCCCACCTGTGTCCTCTAAGGGGACATGAGTGGCGAGCGTCACAGTCTTGGGCTTCTCCTCTCCCTGCGCTCAGACTGTGGCAGTGTAGGAAACAGCAGCAAGAGATCCTGGGTTTTTTCTGGCTGCCGGCCTGATTGCAGCAGAGGAGGTAACTGTGGGGGAAAGAGGGAGAACGGGCCAGAGACGTGCTTCTCCTCCATCTCTCAGCAAGCAGCCTGTCCGCAGGGCGTGTTGGGAGCCCTGAGGAGCCGTTGCTGGTCCTGAGGGAAGAGCAGGGCTAGGCAGACCGAAACTCCGGACACCCAGGCCCTCACAGCTCTGCCACGGAAAGAGGACTAGCCAGAGAAAGGAGAGACAAAGGGCTGCGCTGCTGGATGGAGAGCAAAGGTCCTGTCTGGTTTGGCAGCTGGGGCAGTACGATCAGGATGGCAGAGAGCTTTGACTCGGTGCCAGGCCCTGCACTACCACAGAACAACTCCCACAGTAGTACTCCACCAGGGATTCTATCATCTTGCCCCGTGCAGATTAGAACCCTGGTGCTCAGACAGACTTGAGAGACTCACTCAAAGGCAACAGCTACTGAATGCTGCCAGGGGGGAGGCTCGCCTGCCTCTTAGTCCTTCTCTCCCTGCCCCCCTGCCCTCCGTTAGCTGGAAACAGGAAGCCTCCACCGTCCTGACGTGAGGCCTGGGAAGCCTTCATCCAGCTGTGAACAATGTTGTACACAGAGCCCCGGTTAGCAAATATTTGTCCCATGACGGGGAAGGAGTGACTGGGTCGCTCTTGGTTCTGGGCAGCTCTTGGCAGCTCACGTGCACTGTTTACCTTCCTCCCACATTCCCTCCGGGAGGACTCCTCATCCTTCCCTCCGGAGTGCCTGGTGTACACAGGGCCCGCCTCAGATGGGCCCTGTGTGACCCAGGTCTCCTTCCAGATGGTAACCTCCCTTCATCAGAGAATTCCAGTGAAGAAAACTGCCTCACCCCATTTAAGAAGGCAGACTCAGGACAAATGGATACTTTGAGGCTCTTGAGCCCGCTACTGAAGAAGGTAGTATGGGAGCTCTTGTGAAGGCGAGCATTTTGGATTTCCTGGCAAAGCTGGCATTCCAGAGACAGACAGTGGGCCTCAGGACATGGGTCACTAAGATCCGCAGCAGGCACCAGGAGGGAGGCTGCAGCCCAGTGTGGACCTCTGCCGGGGAGGAACCCTGTTATCCTGGAGAATGTGCTGAGCAATCTCCTGGCCTGATTTGCAGTTGGTGATGTGACTGCATTATCCAAAACTGAGCACCAAGGAGAGGGCAAAGCCAGACCCCTCCTCCGGTCACTTCCAGCCACTGATTCCCCAATGTTGATGTGCTGTGATTGTCACATGGAAAGGCCTTTGTCGTCATGATTTTTCCATAAAATTCTAACTCGGCTCTTTATTTTCTAACCAAGCCCTAGGCATCCTTTTCCACACGTGGGGTAGGACATGTTTCCCAGGGCATGTTTTCTATTTTATTGCCATTTTAAAAGTATATGAGGATGTGTCCAGAATTTACATCTAGATAATAGATTTCTGGATGGTAAAAGCCTATTAGTACATTTAGTAAAGTCCCTTTGGATAGTAAGAACCAGCAAAATATTAAGTTTTCTTACTGTCACTTGATAATATAAACTGGTTTTATGTAAGAACCAACAGCTCATTGGATTGAATTCAGGAAATTGGTAAAACGAATTTGACTTTGGTGAGTTTGAATGAGTACAGTGTAATTAATATATAAAAGCTAGGAAGCCGATTTATCAATGCCTTGAACAGCCCACACCGTAGATTAGAAGTGCAATTTCCAAATGAACTGTAAATGACTTTCTATAGAGAGATTGCTTGATTTGTTGTTTTCCTGAATAAAACATGGTCTTGCCCAGTGGGGTTTTGTAGCCCATATATTAATAGTGGAAGATCATTTTGTTGTGCTTGGCATCAATGATGTGCATTTGATTTGTTCTCTGATGTATTTGTCTTCACTCTCTTTAATAAACACTAAGACCAAATGCATAACCTCTTAAGACCTGCACTTCAGTGAATCATAAAAGAGTGTCTGTGTGGCAGTTTATCATCTGAATGATAATTCTGGTTCCCTTTAGAAATGTTAAAGTGTCTGCTCTTCAAAATAGACTGCAGTGAGAGGCATGAGAGATGTTGTGGGTCACTGCTGGGGAATCATCATTGACCTTAGCTTTTGTCGCATAGTAACAGACTGGCAGGGCATTAGATCATCCCATAGCACAGAGCTACCAATATACTGCCCTTGAAGTCAGGAGTGGGGAGGGATTTTTGCATATTCAATTTAGAAAATTACACAGAGCAGACCTGTGCTGACAGAGGCTGCTGTCTGCAGGGCTGGAGCCCCTGGAGAAAGGCTCTCCCAAAGCTGTCGTACTGTGAAAACCTGTTTGCTTTTACTCCTTTTGCTTAAGGGCTGTAGCTCTCACAGCCCAGTGCTTACTGGAATGATGTCCCACACAAATGCAAACACTGCAAGGGGAGTTAGGAGGGGCAGCATTCAGGAATGCTGAGGCTGGAGGAACCCTAGGAACCCATTTATTTTAATTCTGCCAGGGTCACTCAATAAATTCTACTATATTAAACCTATTGTCTAAAGAGCTAGAAAAGTCAATTGTGTGGAGAGGGACTCTACCTCTCCCAGGAAACCCTGCTTGCTGGTACTGTTATTTTATTGCATCATGAAACTCCAGGATGAAGGACACAAAGTTCTATTGTAGGCAAAGGCATCACTCCTGCTCGATTTTGGAAGAAATACATCCAACCAGTTAATAGTAGCAGTAGGTTCCCACCATAACTCAACAACTTTAAAGCTGTTTACAAGGTAGGCACTTGGGTATTTAGATCAAAACTAGGCCACACTGAGTTGGTGGTAGCACTCATAGCATAAGACTAATTCTATTATCAAGGAGCATAAATGTGGGTCTGCCAGGTCCACGTCTATACTTTACAATATTTCCACTGAGAATTACTAATTTTAACTTTATGAGTATTATATTAAACTATGAGTAATTAAGAGAAAAACCCCACATTTTTATTTAGTGGTTATAAAAAAGCATCAAGATTTTCAACATCAATTGGTTTTGGGTGTACAAACTCTAAAAAAGAACATCAGAAATAAATTTCCATGTGAACCACAATGAAAATACCAGCAGCACTCTATAAAAAATTTTACTGCACTTATTACACATAAGGTCATCTGCACACACAACAGCACATTCCCCACATACGCATCGCTCACACTGATAGCTCAGGCCTTCTGCTTTCCTGGCCTTTTTATAGGACATACCTGACATCTCAGGGGTCTTACTGTTTCATCAGGAGGTTCTTATTGTATTACACAGTGAGTAGTTGATAGGGACATAAAATATCAATAAAATAAATTATCAAATTCTTAATACGTACTGTGCATTGAGAATAGACAGCAACATTTTCACATCAGTTGTGTACTTCCTTTCAAAACCTAAAACATAGCATCAGAAATAAATTCTTATATGAAGTACAATGAAAATACCAATAGAACTTCACCACAAAAATAAGCTTTGCCTTCAACTGTCGCACCCAAGGCAGTCTTCACACACCACAGCTGCGTGTTCCGCACGCAGATAGCACTTACGCTGGTAGCGTCTGTGCTTTGTTTCCCTGTGCTTTCTTGTAGGACACAGCTGACATCTTTTTTGTTTTCCTGCTGCTGTAGTGGGTCTTGTGATACTGCACCTGCCTGTCCCCCTGTCAGCTCACCAGTGTGCTCCACAATTTTTTTGCATAGTTCCTTGGGCAGAAACATTTTGTTTTTTCTTAGAAGCTCCAGTCCCAACCTTCTAAGAAAATTTCTCTGTGATATTTTGCACTTGTAATTTTTTTTTTTTTTGTGAACTATAAAACTATGCCACACATGTTTGGGATCAAATAAAACAGAACCATTGACCAATGCTTTGTATTTCAAGTGACATTGGAGCTGCTGCGTAACTCATCAGCAGCATCTATTCCACATTTGGTTTTGTTGAAAGTTTCCATCTCAGGCCTCCATTTTGTTGAAGTTTCTCTATCAGTATTCCCATCATGGTGCAATATGGACATCAGCAGTACCAGTCTGCTTTTCTTTGCCATGTATGAGGCCAATTTTTTTTTTTTTTTTTTTTTTTTTTGTCTTTTTGAGACAGGGTCTCCCTATGCAGTTCAGGCTGGCCTTGAGCTCACTTTGTAGCTCAGGCTGATCTTGAACTCTCAACAATCCTTTGCCTCAGCCTCCTGAGTGCTGGGATTTCAGGCATGTGCCATCATGCCTGGCTGTTATATCTTTCTGAAATCCAAAGGTTGTATTATACAATTCTCGTTTTGAAATTGCAACATTTCATTTGGAATTTCTGCTTTGCTCCTGTGTACAGTTCCTCTGCTGTTCAACTTGTGCTCTGTTAGCAAATGTAGCATCAACTGAAAACCAATAAAACAATTGTCAAATGTCACATTCCAATTAGTTTGGGAGGCGGAAGCAACAAATCTGTTCACAACATCATTGCGTTTATTACTATATGAATAAGGACCTGATGTCTGAGTTCCAGGACAAATGTCTAAACTGAAAGCACAATAGATCTTTACATCTACAAGCACATAAATTTTTGTGCCAGATTCTGATCCACTGCTTTTCCATAAGTCCCTTACATTTCTGTGATCACCATAAGAAATCTGTGCTAGGTATAGCAGACCTTTGATTACTTTCACTTCAGCTAGTGAGGTGTCATAATAAATACATTTTTGAAAAAAATACATTTTTTAATATGGCTATTGGTACATACAGAATGTTTTACTTACATTTCAGCCTGTATGTATTTCACAGCAGCTTGTAGCATTTTGTCTGTTAAAATTTCCGACACTGAAAGGCAGTGCTGGCATTCTGTCCAATACTTTTCACCCCTGCCAAGAACTTTACTCTATTTTCGGACCTAGTTCTAACACTGGATCACTCCATTTGGTTGCATGGCCATTTCACCACATTTCAACCAGTCAAACGTGTACTCACAGTGCTGTTTTCTTCATCATCTAAATCAAGGAGTCCACATTCCTTGTGTCTGTATCAGTCGATTCTTGCCCTACTTCACTGTCACAGGAACTTTGGCTCCCGTGGCCAGTGGCAAAGCCATCGTCATCATGATCATCATGATGATGCACTCACACCACTCTTCTGTTAGGAAAGCCTGTATTTTATTAAAATAGATCATCTTTATCTTCCGTGCATGAGCAATCTGATGATTCACTTTTGATCTCTAAAACTTGCAAATCTGGTTTTTCCCATGCCATTGTAGTGGATGGGTCTACTTCTACCAGAAAAAGCAACGGAAAACGTTTTTAAAAAACAAATCCTGCAGTGGTGTGCATCTATTGGACCCTCTGTAATGCTCAGGTAAACATACACAAAAACTGTTCCACATTTTTGCATAAGAGTGGGTCCAAATCCCAGTTTTACCACTTGTGCACACATGCACGCTCCTTGCCATTCATCATACCAAGTGGATAAACACATAGATTGTTTCCTTTATCCCTCAGGGGAAGGATGCCCTGCTAGCTAGTAAAATGTGAAAGTACAAATTTAAAGTAGAAAAATAAGGGATGGGTCCGTTGGACCCAGGCTTATGTCTTGGGGAACTTAACTGTCTTTAGGATTTTAAATTGACTCAATAATTCTGAAGTTTAGCAATGAAATAGTTAAGACTATGTCTTTGTAAATGTACACCAACCTCAGGAACGAGTGCCTTTAGACTGGTACCAGAAGGTGGGCTGTAGTGCCCTCTGAGAGGAGGCTGCCTTTTGAGACAGAGGGTCATGAGGAGCCTAGAGGACTCTTGGCCACTTTTAAGTCCTCACTCCGAACCCCAAACTTCCTCTCCTCTTCTTAAACGCCCAGAAAATCCAAGTTTGTCATCTTCCTCTTCTCATGGAAGACCATTTTCTTTTTTCAAGATGTTTCAGTTAAGCCTTTTAAAGCTCAGCCATTCTTGATCACAGCCACAGTCAGGCATTACCTGTGCCCCAACCTGGCCTTAGCTCTGCTGGGGCTGAATGCTGTGGTCTTTGTGTGTCTCAGTACCTGTCATTACACCTAGTACTCGACTTTTCTTATTACTAATAGTTTGTTAATGCAATTTTGGTGGAATCTGCAAATTCTACACGAATATATGTCTTTAGTTTGACTCTCGGCCCTAAAGCCACTTTCTCAAACTCAGCCTCTATCTTCTACTTGACAAGAAGGTTATTTCTGGCTATAACCTGGGCAGTGAGGTACTTGGTAGCAAGGAGGAGTATGACACAGGGCTTTCTGGGAGAAAATACTGCTAATTAGAGATGGACACACCTGAAGGAGACAATCTACAACTGAGAGACAATGCAATAAAGTTAGCAAGGACTCATTGCTGAGCAAAATTATTCAAGTTTGTTACTAAAAGATATAGTCAATCCAGACAGAATACGCTCAAATACAGAAGCCCTACTATAAATACAAGAGGAAAATTAATACACGTTTCCTACACAGAGAGTCAAAATAATAGTCTATACGTCCATACGAATATTGGAATGATCTTTGAGGAGCGCGTGCAGTAGTTACCACCCTGTTTTTTCTTTCTTTCCTGACCCTGTGGTCTCCCTTTCCCAAGCACTGCATCTGAGAACAAAGCAGAGCTCCTGGTCCTCCCGCACCTCCTCCCTGGGTCTCTCTGTCCTCCAGGAAGGCAGCTGCAGTAGTAGTGAGGGTTCAGGGAAAAGGGGCCTCAATGCTGGGGGCAGGGTGGGTGGCACCTTGCTTGGAGAGGTGAGTCTGCGCCTTCTCCCCTCCAGACCCCACTCCTCGAAGCCTCCTCTGTGCAGTGATCCACTTTCCAGTTTGATCCAGTGCTCACTTTTCACACCCTCCAGATCTGACACCTTTGGGGAGACGTGAAGCAGATGTGCAGATCTACACAGAGGGGCCACAGGCACTGGGCGCCAGGGCTCCAGCGCAAAGGCTGCTGTGAGAATTTCTGAAGGGGAAGGGAACTCACTGAAGCACTACAGAAAGGCTGAGCACCATAAATAGAGAATAATGACTTTCAATATATTTCGTTTGGAAAAAAGATGAATTCAAAATCTCCAAGGATCCTCGAAAAAAATGACTGATTCTAGGTCCAAGAAGAGAATGTCAAGTTGAATCTGGAACATTTTGTGCCAGAAAGCAAGAAATTACCCAAAAACTGGTGGAGACAGGTCAAATGGACATAGGAACTGACCTCAATAGCCCATACTGGCCAAATCTGAGACAATTTGATCACTAAAAACTAAGATGAATGTAATTGACTGTAATGCATTGCGTTAAAACAATCCAGCCAGGTGTGGTGGTGTATGCCTGGAATCCCAGAACTCAGGAGGATGAGGCAGGAGGATCACCAGGAGTTCAAGGCCAGCCTGCACTGCATAGTGAGATGCTAGCTCAACACACACACACACACACACACACACACACACACACACATCTACCACTCCACAGTTTAGTTCACAACAGAAGAGAAAGAGAAAGGAATGTATTTTTCTACAAAAAGAATGCTAGGAAATGACATAGAGTGGATCATTAAATTAGCAAAAGCTTACTTTTGCAATACCAATATAATTATGAGTTAGACAAGGATCAGAAGTGGATAATAAAATCACTGATGATGAGTTTTTGGGAAGCAGGATATTTACATGCTGACAAAGTATTGCCCCACAGGTTACTTATTAATTAAAAAATGGAAAATGTACCTTTACAGTGGTGAGTCCTGGTAGATGCCATCTTTAGTGATCAAATTTATCATCACTAAGTGGAATTGCTATTATATGCTCTTTAGGCTATATGCAAATATTTTCCGTACTTTGCCAGAAGACTTAAAATTGAATCTTGTTAGGTTTTAGAAGTGAATTCTAGTTTATAGAAAATACAGGAGATAGATGAGCCAGTCAAATGATCTTATGAGAAAATAATCAGACAAATCTAGAACGTAAACATAAAAAGTGTTCTGGATTCTTCAAAAATGTCAATGTCATGAACAGGTGTGCCAGGGCATAACTATAACCCCAGCTCTCTGGGTGGCTGAGGCAGCAGGATGGCAAGTTCCAGCCCATCCTGGACAACTTAGTGATTTAGTGAGATCTTGTCTTAAAATTAAAAAAGAAATTTAACAAGGGTTGGAGATGTAGTTCAGTAGGAAAGCTTTGGCTTTGATGCCCAGAACATACATACACACATATATTTCAATGGCATGAACAAACAAAGGTGAGAAATCTGATGTAGGCCAGAACAGTTAAGAGTCTAAAGAGACAGAACTTTGCCAAACATGATCCTTGTTGGATCCTAGCTGGAAAAAGAATCACTATAAAAAATATTTGGAGAAAAATTGGGGAAATTTAAATAGAGATTGGATTTAAAATGATACGGTTTTTTTTTTTAAAGCATGAACACAAAAAACAAACAAACAAACAAAACATGAAAACAGTTGTTGTGGTTTTGTAGCAGAACATCCATATTTTAGGAGAAAAGTGATGAAATTTAAGGCTAAAGTGTGATCCCTGCAATTGTCTCCCAAATGGTTTAGCCCAGAGATCTGAGTGTCTGTGTTTGGGGCGTTGTGGGGAGAGAAAGTAAATGTGACCGTTGTTAGCCATCACTGAGTCTGGGTGCACGGTGTGAGTGGGGCGATGGTTCAGATCTTTAATGTTCCCATATGCTGAAAGGCTTGGTCGGCAGCCTATGGTGCTGCTGGGTGAGAGTGGAACCTTTAGGAGGCAGGGGCTAACAGAAGGACGTAAAGTGGCTGGGGGCATGGCACGGAAGAGGCTCTTTGGACCGGGCTTCTTTCCCCCTCTTTGTGTTTCCCAGCTGCCAGGAGGTGAACAGACTTCCTCCTCCACACGTGCCACCGCGGTGCGCTGCCTCACCACAGGCTGGAGAGCAAGGAGATGAAATGGCCATGGACTGAAATCCCTGCAGCTGTAAGCCAAGATCAAGTTTTCTCCTTACGAGGTGATTATTTGGGGTATTTTGTCACACTGATGGGGAGATGACTGACACAGTAGTTCACTGTACACATCTTTCAACTTTTCCATACATCTGAAAATTTTCGAATTAAGTCAAGAACTAAATTGCTAAGGAAATGTTTTGTAGTTAGAAGGGTTCTACCTGGAAAAACAAAAGCTCTTTCACTGCTAATCAGTCCTGTTACTGTGACACCCACCTGAGGGGCGATGGTGTTCCTGTTTCTCAGAGGGTATTTCATCCTGGACCCAGCCCAGGCAAGGAGTAGATGTAGGACATAGAGGTTTTCCTTGAGTGACTCTCATTTCCTCATGCAAGGAAGAGGTTGGGTTCTTCCCTTCCCGGAAAGGACCTCTGCAGATTTTCTTTCCTTTTTTTTTTTTCTTGGTACTAGGAACCGAACTCATGGCCTCATGCTTGCCAGGCAGGTGCTGTGCCCCTGAGCTAGATCCCTGGCCCTCTGCAGATTTTTTGAAGCCACAAAGGAAATAATTTCCCAACAACTATACTTCCTTGTATTGATATGATCTCAAAGCATCAAAAACCGAAAAATAGATGACATGAAGATTTTAGCAAATGCAGATATTCATCCATACCTTCCACTTAAGCCATTACAGCGTCCACACCTGACTTCCTGGCTTCGGCATGCAGAGCGCGGCCTGGCCCTGGCTTCTGACTCCCCTCAGAGGTGTGACTGATGCATCTCCAACAGAGCCACATGGGAGACGGACGTCCGCCCACACGCCCAGAGTTTCACACAGTTACAGGAGACAGAGTCATCCTGAGCAGAGTACAGAGAAAACTGAAATATGGAAAATGCAGAAGAGAAGGAAATTTGGGTGGGTAGATAGGTCACTAAGGACATTTGAAAGTCATTCGAAAAGCAGACAAGTATTTACTTCAAGGTCCGTAAGTGGAGCCTAGGAACACTGACTAGTTAGATGGAATGGAAAATAACAGGAGGAAGGAAGGAGGTCCCCAGCAATGCCCACTTCCATGGAACATCCAATTTTTCGTCTGTTTAATTATCTGAAAGATACTCAGAAGACAAGCCAGTAAGAAGAAAATGAAGAAATTTGAGGTACCTTTGCAAAAATTCACAAATGATCTCACAATATATCAAAAATATTGGCTGGGCATGGTGGTGCAGGCCTATAACCTCAGTACTCAAGAGGTTGAGGCAGGAGGATCTTTGTGAGTTCGAGACCAGTCTGGGCTACAAAGTGAGCTCAAGGCCAGCCTGAACTGCACAGTGAGACCCTGTCTCAAACAGACAAAAAAATACCAAAACCAAAACCCAAACCCAAAAATGCCAATCACCTCTTCCCTGTGAAGCCATTCAGGGAGCGAAAGCACAATGTTTTAACTATCTAATGATTAATTGCTTTAATTCTTAATTCCCTGAAGCCAATAGAGTCTGAATATAACTTCTCTAAGATGTGAAAAACACAATTTAAAAATAGTATAATTATTGTGTAATGACAAAAGACAACATAAGGTGAAAACTATTTGAATAAGCACATATTTAGCATTTTAAAATTGATTTAAATAGTAATTTACATAAGGAGATAAACAGATTTTCATTATTTATAAGACAACTTATACTTTGTAAAAAAATCACCCAAGTATTTATTAAAAGCCACACAAGAAAGGCATGTACCAAGTGATATCTTTGCGTATTCATCCATCTATTCACTCAACAAAATTTGTTGTGTCAACTATGTCCCAGCACTATGCATAGAGGTCAGGGATACAAACCAGGCTCCATAAGGGCCTCAGCCTACTTGGGAGAACCAACCTGTGAAGAAATACTATCATAAAGTGTCCTAGAATATTCTGAGCGAGTGTGATTCTCTTTAGGCCAAGCACGGAGGGGCTGATGGGGTTGGGGACGGCATAGGGATGTGACCATTGGTCTGAGTATGAGGAGACGGCCGGCATAGGGATGTGACCATTGGTCTGAGTATGAGCAGACGGCCAGCAGGCCAGGGACAGGGAAAGGGAGCAACATGACTAAAGACCCAGAAGCCAGAAAGAGCACGCACACCCCGATGCCAATGAAGACTGCAGGCTGGGCTGGGGAAACCGGCATGGAGAGAAGGTCTAGGTGAAAGCATGGATCGTTTTGGATGGGATGTTTGGGGTCACCAGGAGGAGCAGCCAACAATTTTTCCAAGACCACCTGTAGGCCTGGGTAAGACAGGGCCAGCCGTGGCCTCCCCTTCCAGGGCCTGCTCTGGCCGTCCTCCAGATGTACCCACACAAGGCCAAGGCCACACCCCCACCCAGAGCAGCCCGCATCCCTGCCACACCCTGTCAGGTCCCCAGGGTCGCAGAGCTCTTTGCCCACAGCCTGCTTCCAGGGTCTGTGTAGGCTTCTTCCTCAGCCCACTCTTCTGGGCACATGGGCCTCACGGGGCCATATGCGCTCTGATCAGCGGCCCGAATAGTAGTCATGATGATCGCCGTTCCTTTGTGTTTCTCCAGCCTGCCCTGGATCCCCGCCCTTCTGTCTACCTCTACTCAGATTCACACGTGCTCGGTTAGCACGTGTCCTCCGAGGTTTGTGTGTAGAAACTGAATCCCTAAATTCATGACGCTGGTGTTTGGAGGTGGGGCCTGTGGGAGGCATCCAGGATTAGATCAGATCATGAAGGTGGGGCTCCATTAGTGGCTTTATAGGAAGAGGGAGAGAGGCCTGAACCAGCACTCCATGATGCAGCGAGAAGCCACGCAGAATGCTCTTGGATTTCCTACCCTCCAGAACCATGAGCCGAAAAGCTTCTGTGTATGGAATGACTCTCAGATATTTGTCATATTAACAGAAAATGGAGTAAAATGTCACAGATTACTGTCCCTAGGAAGTCTTCTTCTTGTCATTTCCTTGTGCTTCCTTGACCTCCTGAGTTCACTTTTATTTATTTATTTATTTTTTGGCCGTACTGGGGATCGAACTCAGGACTCTGCGCTTGCTAGGCAGGCGCTTATTCCACTGAGCTATACCCCCAGCCCCTTATTTATTTATTTGATACCCAGAATTGAACTCAGGACCTTGTTCTTGCCAGGCAGGTGCTATACCACTGAGCTATTATCCCTGGCCTTGAGTTCACTTTTATCACAGCATATTTAGAGCACTTAATGAGATATTGGTATTTATTGGAATGAGTGGTCTTGGTTTCTAAGGGGACCAACCACTTGGAAATTGGTGGGGGTTTTTTTGTTGCTGTTGTTGGTTTTGTTTTTTGAGACAGGGTCTCAATGTGTAGTCCAGACTGGTCTTAAACTCACTATGTAACCCATGCTGGCCTTGAACTTGTAGTGCTCCTCCTGCCTCAGCCTCCTGAGTGCTGGGATTACAGGTGTATGCCACCACGCCCACCTTGGAAGTGTCTTAGTGTCTTAATTCTTACCACTAAGAATTCAACATCCAGGATTTCAGTCCTAAGCAACCCAGGTGGTCAGTTGGTCACCCTAAACTGACATCCCAACTTTTTTATGAGTAAATATATGAAATATATATGAACAGCAGTACTTCAAAACTGAAGGGCCTCAACTTTTTCTATGCACATGTGAACATAAGCTCTCAAGATACCTGAAGAGGGCTGGGGATATAGCTCAGTGGAATAAGCGCCTGCCTAGCAAGCGCAGGGTCCTGAGTTCGATCCCCAGTACCGCACAAAAAAAAAAAAAAGATGCCTGAAGAATTCAGTTCTTTCCTTGTACTCTTCTGCCCTTACTGAGGTGACAATGGCTAAAACATGACTTGCCTGGATTCCTGTCCTAGCTCTCCTTTGCCCCATAATCCTGCAGAAAGAATGGTTTAACTTTCTTAATTAGGACTCCTTAGCTAAACAACAGGAGAAAATGATTTCAGTTCTATTTTTTGTTTTTTCACTTCTCTCAAGTTTGGTACCTAACCAGTACCCATTTTAGAGACACAGGGGAAAACTCTCATTACATATGATTGATACTGGAGGACCATTAAGACTTCATCCTTCACCTACCGAGACCCGTAAGAATGCTACTATGACTATCTTTGTAAGTTAGTCAACTGGTGGAGGAGAGAAGTCATGGAAAGGAAGCATCAAAGATAGGGCTTTTTATCTCCATTCTGCAAATGAGGAAGAGGCCTGGCAGGAAGTACATTCTTCTTTTGCAAGATGGGCCACTGTAGAGAACCCTAAGATCTCCCCTTTGTGTGCCTGGAGGGGAGGTGACACCTGCCTCCTAGGACTTGATAAGGTGGTCATAACTGACTTTGCTTCTCAGCTGGCACCAGCCAAAGACAGGTAGCACTGTATGTCATATTCGGGAAGACAAATGCTCTATAAATAAATTGATTTGGAACAGTCTCAAATATACATAAACCACAATGCATTTAAATGTAACTCAAAAAAAAATGTAACTCTCCACTTTTCTCTCATATTCTTTCTCTTTTTGAGAGGTCAGCAAGGAAGCTTCTGCAAGAAAAGCCTTATGAAAATTCAATCTAAGAAACCAAGAAGAGAGCTTTTTGGTATCTGCTCTTAAAAAACCGTGTATTTTCCTCACATGTTTGCTAAAAAGCTCTAGGGTACAATATGTCCCTCTCTAAACACGCAGCTGTATATTAGACTTAAGTTCACAGTTATGCATTGTGCATCAATCCTTTTAAAAATTCATTTTCTAGAGGTGATTATTCACTTTGTCATTCAATTTTCCATCAGGAAAAATTTCATATGTAAAATCAGTGCATGCTAACATGGTACTCTGTTCAGGGAGATTATTTTTAGTAATTCAGCTGAAAGAAAAGATCATTGATGTGTCTCCCATCAGAGGATCTGAGGAGGAATCAGGGATAACTTTCTGAGGATTACTTTGGAAAGACTTAGACGCTATCAGAATGCAGAGGTGGAGCAGTGGGCTGACTCTCAAGCAGAGGTAACGCTTTTAAGTAACATGCTCGATAATGATATTTATTTCATTTGTAGGAAAAAGTTAATTAAATCTCTCTCCCGGTCACCATTACATCACCACATTAGCAAGGACATGGGAAGCGCAGGGTTCTGGTTTTTCATTGGTCATTCATCTGAAAGGGTCACAGGATTGCCAATACCAGTGAAAACAGCACTTAATGTGTGACTGAAGGAGGTCTATCGCTAGCCTAGCAAAGGACCTACTCTGGATGGTGAGAGAAAATGTTCCTCGATTTGGCTAAAGGCAGTTAAATTCCACCGACGCCTTTCAAGTGGGTACAGACAGCTGTTAACATCAAACATGGTCTTGCTGGGCAGGAAACTGTTCTGGATGGGGGCCTTCTCACTGGATGCGGTTTCACCCTGCCTTGCTAAAAATACTGTTCCCCTAGGCTGCAAGAGTTAACAATGTCCCTGTGTTTGTTACTGGCCTATCTCCTAAGGCCTTGCCATGGCCTAAGATGATACTTTCTGGGCTGAGTCTTCCATCAACCTTCCCGGGGAACAGCATTTTGACACTCTAGTTCCTCTATAAACCTAGCATCCTCTCCGCTGGCGGGGTCCCAACCTCAACGAGCTATTTGGAGAGGCCATGGCAGAGAATCTCGGACACTGTGGGTTTGGTGACTTCCTGATAAATTACTATTGGCAAGGAAAGCGCAGCTTAAGTATGAACGGGAGACCCTTTCGGATCTCTGCCAGCTGAGCGCCTGCATTCTTCCTTATTCAGATTTCCACGGGCTCAGCGAGGAAGCGAACCGGCCAACACGCGGCCTCCGCGAGCCCGAAGTGCTAGGCTGAGAAGCCGGGCGTGGGGGTAAGTGTCCACCGCTTCTTTCCTCTTTCTTTTTCACTGACTTAAGATGTTTTCGTCTACCCCTCAGTAGGAGCGGGAAAGCGTTGGTCTGAGCGCGGCAGGGAAGCTTCTCCAGCCAAGCGCAAAGCGGGAAACTCTGCCTCCTGGCGCAGTTGCCAGGACAGCGCGGCGCGCGCAGCAACGGCAAGAGCCGCACCGTGTCCCGGCGGCGGCTGCGATCCAGATGACGCATTGCAGGTACGAACCAGCCAATCAGAGGCCGGCTCAACGACCGGCGCGGTACGCGTTCCCGCCGCGATGCTCCTCCGCGCCGCAAAGTAGCGCTCCTCAGGCGCGACCCTACCGGCCTCTTAATGGCCCTAGGGGTAATGAAATCCACTTACGTCACCAGTTCCCCCTTTCTCTTTATCGCTAGCCTCGTCAACCAACTAACTGTGGATAAAGACGTCTAGAGGAGAGTTTGAGAGGAGGGGGCTGGCCGGAACTCATTTGCGATGTTCCGTTATCTGGCACGCGGCGGAGGGATCTGGCGGAGGGAGGTGTTTATGAGTCGCTGGGGGCGGAGGGGGAGAATTAGTCCGAGTGGAGCGAGCGAGCTGAGAGGTTCGGTGTCTGCGTCTCGGAAACCGGTAGCGCTTGCAGCATGGTGAGTGGGTCGCTAAGCTGCGGCACTTGCCTGTGGGGGAAAAAGGCCGAAGGAAATTGACTAGAGAAGGGGAACTCGCTTTCCTTACGCTCTCAAGGGGTACTCTTCGTCAGAGGGATGGCGCAGAAGAGGCCTGGGCCCCCGCGACGGTTGTGTCGCAGGTGCTCCCCCACCCCCATTCTCCTCGGGGGGCCCCCCGTACTGAGTCGGGGCCGGGCGCACAGCCGCCGAGGCCTCCGGGGTCCCCCGGGGAGCGGCTGGGGGAGGATGGCCCCAGGGTGCGGGGCGGGCGGACACTTGGGGGCAGGGAGAGGGCGCGCGGGGCGCCTTCGTTGGGCGTCCGGGGCCGATTCAAACCGCGGCGGACGGTTAGCGCGGGCGCCAGGAAGCGCCTTTGTCCGCTCGCGCCTGCCGTTGGTCCGCGCCCGACGCGTGCGGGGTCCGGGGGGCGCGCGGGCGGGAGGGCGGGCGGTGCGCGGCGGGGGCCGAGCCCGCGCGGCGCAGGGAGCGGCCGGTGGGGGCGGGGCGGGCGCGGGACGCGGAGCCGCCGCCCGCTCTGCCCCGCCGCGGCGCTGGCACCTGCGGATCTGCGGAGGTCGCCGCCTGCGGACTCGCGGCGAGGGGGTGCTCTGCGGCTCCCCACCCCCTCGGGTCACCCCCTTTTCCCTTCTCGTCCCTTTGGGGCCGCCTTCCGCCACCCGGCCGAAATGTTACCAAAAAAAAAAAAGAATTTTTTTTTTTTTAATGTAACTGGCTTTATCGTTGAAGGGATTGAGCTTTAAGCGTGAGTTCGGCCGCATCTTCGAAACACGCATCTTGTTAGGGAAAGCGGTGGACTCCAGGTAGGGTATGAGAGGCGTTTCCCGGTTTCCCACTCGCCCCCAAGCGAGGGCGAGCTCCGGAGTGACGAGCTCCGGTGTGACTGCGGCGCGCCGCGAAAGTCGGCCTTGCCTTCCCGTACCGGTTGGACGGCTGCCTTTGAACGGGGCCGCGGTCACTGTCGGTCTTCGTGCAGGGTTAACAGAGCCGTCACCATACACATCATTGCTCGCGAACGACCAGTTCCTTGAAGTTGCCAACTGATCTGCACGTACAGTTCATTATGCAACAAGGGCTGTCAAATATTTGAGTGGTAGAAGAGTGTGGGGAGGGCAGGGAATTTTAGAAAGTAATTTCCTATCACTTAATGGTGGAAACTGTTCTTTTCTACAAAAAAATTGAGGTAATTTTTATTACTTTGGGGACCCCTCCTGCCAAGTAGTTTCAGAGATGGGTGTGTCCAGGAGGCAAGGTGACATCTTACACAGGAGTTGACAGTCCTTGCCAGGTGAAACCTCGAACCTGTGTGGGTGTGGGGCGAGCTCACATTGGATGTAAAAGTAGCGTTCATTTAGATTAGGTGGGCTCTTTTTATCTTGATAATTTATTTTAAATTTATGCTGGCCGAATTTGGACTCGAGACAGAACAAGACGTACATTATAAGCATATGTGGGAGATTTTAAATTGCCAAATACAGAATGAGTTTTTCCTAATTCGTTTTCATCACTGAATCAAGAACTCAAAAAAAATTGTATAGTTTGCATCTAAGTGGTTTTGTAATCCTTTGGCAGTGAAAAGCTTTAGTAGTTAACATTTCGTTGTTAATGCATGGGGGAGGGGTGTTAGGTTAATTCATTCAATTCTTTTTAAGGGAGGGGAGATTTTTATAAGTGAAAAAATTAAATTTTCACAACCAAATAATAACAGTAGTTATTACACTGTGTATCTTCAAGATAGTCCATACAGGACGTAAACCAGATTTATTAAACAACATTAATTAGTTTAAAAATTGCCCCCAGGTAACTTCATAAAAGATTTTCAGATTTTAAATTACAGTTTCATCCAGTTAACAGAACTGTATGATACAGAAATGTGTAAGACTGCTCATGTGGGCCTCAAATTGACCTGTAGTCAGCATGTACTTAGTCAAAGGGGGATTACATCAAGAAGACCACGGTGGTAAGTAAGACAGGAAGAGGTAGAAAAACACTTCAGTGATTCGCACTTACTAAACTCCAGGATCTGTTTCTATTAAACTCAGAAAATAAAATAATTTGTTTTGGCTCCATCACAGTGCAGAAAGTTCTAGCTTCACTTAGAATTTAGATCTTCAGTAAAGGTCCTAATTTTTGTGGTCATTTTATTTCATGATGCAATAAGTGCTGTTCTGTCAGAATTAATGATGTCTTTTCATTCTACTGAAATCATTTAGACAGTTTTGGTAAAGATAAAAGAAATTACAGCTTCTGTAGTTGACGAAAAAAAACCAAATATAAAGCCTTTGTTTCAACTAGATTTTGGTGGAATGAACAGACAGGAGCAATGAAGAATAGTAATTTGTGTTCCCTTTCAAGCCCATAGACTTGTACATTTATTCAGAAAAGAACTTGAGATTTTTTAAAAAACTGTTTACATATAAGCTGTTTATATCTACATAGTGCCATTTAGGAAATGTTTCATAGGTACATAATGCACTCATTTCAGGTCACTCCTGTATCAGGGTGTTTCTCAATGTTTACAAATCACCCATGGTTCCCCAAAGTGCTGATACTAGTTGACTAGGTTAGGGTGGAGCTTGAGAGTATACTAATGTATGGGAGCCTTCTCTAGAGTGACAAGAGCAGCAGGAAGAATTATATCAGCAGTTGCAGAAATAGAGTAAGAACTAGTTCTCTCTCTAGTGAATCAGTCTTTGCTTTACTGAGATAAACACGTGTTCATGAGCTTGTATTTTCCCGAAAGTATTCTTGTAGGAAAACGCACTTTTCCATAAAAGAAACATATTTGTCTGTAGTTGGAGAAGTTAAAGAGTGGTCTTACGTTCTTGCCCTTAGGAGGTCTTAAGCTGATTGTTATTGGAAAAGTTTTATTTTAAAACCTCGAGCGAAGGTAAGTAGTACATACAGAAAACATCTCAAAACCTTCCATGCAAAGTTAAGAGCTTTCATGTAATAAATCAGTAACGTGTCTTGTGTTTGCATTTCATTCTTTGAAATTTTTTAATGCATTGTAAGGTTGTGCTTGCCTGGAGATAAAAGAACTGGCAAGTTGGCATGAGGTCCTTAAATTTTGACTTGTTTCATTTATACTAATATCCTTGTTACTGTTCTTATACACGAGCCTTTCCCAAACCTTCCCCCCCCATATGATGAGCCAATGTGAACCCCACTGTCTTCCTTCCTTTACTTAGCACTCATTCATTTAGCTTTCATATATGCCACAGCAGTGCCTGTCGAACTTGTAGTGTTAAGTTGCACCTGCCACGTGTATCCCTAGGTCACACCTTGTTTTAATTTGTGCAAATTTTTTCTCAGCTTATGGAACATGGTAGGTGTGCTGAAAAAGGCTTCATAATGCAGTGTATGTATACCCTCCGTGTGGACATTGGGCCATTAAGGTTGATACTTAACACTGTAGATTCTTTGGCCCTTTAGGCTAGCCCTTTACTTAGCTTTTCACTTAACTCTACCTAACAACCTGTGCGAGTTGGGTATTGTTATTTTTGTGTTGGAGATGAAGTTGCCTATGAGAGGTGGAGTAACATTTCCAAGGTCACACATCTACTAAGTGGCAGAGCTGGGATACTAGCCCAGCTATGACTCAGAACATGATGCTTTTCCTTCTACTGTCCATGTTGCCCTTATTTCAGACATGGAGTCCTACCAAATGCAGTCAGAGTTGAAGTAAATTTTCTGTAGCTTCTGTTATAATCAAGTAAACATTGGCTCGATTCAGTGGATTCTAAGGCTTATTCCAAGGGAAAACTGTGTTTGATTGACTTTATACCATATATTTGTTACTGGAGGATTGGAACTTGTAAAAGGGTAAAACAGTTTGTATCTTGGAAACTTAACCATTTGGAGTCTCCAGCTCCTGGACTTTCTTTTAAAAAAAGAAACAAATGCAGTTTACATCATGGTCAAATCAGAATTGTAAAGTGTTAAAAGAAACTTCTTAGTGCCTTTCACATTTTTTCATGCTGTCCCTAGAGAAAATGGAAAGCTATTTATTCCACATTAAGATTTTATACTTAGGCAAATGTTTCTTTAAAAAGTGAAACAATAATTGTTTTTCATCCCCAATAAGAAAATCAATGCATTAAGCGTGGTACAGTTGACTCCATACTGGTAAGGATTTTATTTTAGATGGGAGGCTTTTTCTTGGCAGTCCCACTTAGTACCAAATAAACTGTTGTTTCATGGATATGTATGTACTGGTAAGCAGTGAAACAGCCAAAGGTGTGGGGCCAAAAGGAACCTGCCTGTTTTGCAAACATTTTCTACATTATTATGCTCTGAATTTAAAACTTAATGGTACACATTGGGTGTGTCCTGACATTTCAGTGCTTATTCGTGGCTCTGTTAATTTTTTCCTCCTCTACCCTAACCTGTCAAATTTAATCTGAGCCAGATTTTTTTAGCCAACTATCCTTCTCTACATGCTATAAAAATATCACAAGCTGTAAGCTTACTTTGGGGTTTTAAATATCAAGAGAAAATGGATGACTGGACTTAACATTGGGTAAATAGTTACTATAGTTCACATGTTCAGAACCCTGTACTCTGTGCATTTTCCTGCCAGGTGAGTAGTAGTAGTGAAAGCTTGTTTTCTTCTCCTCCCATCTCTTGGGTTTGGGAAATTACTGACATGTCAGAATGATGTGTTTAACCATTTGTGGGAATAATTTTTAGTTTGGCTTTCTTAAATACTAGCTTTCACTTAGTGTCATTTTATAATAACAATGGTTTCTATCTGCCGTGGAAGGTTAAATTTAGGTACTGAAACTTTGAAAAAGGAAAGAATGTTCTTAACGGATTGTGAACCTTGACATTATTAAAACTTGTTTCTGTAACTGTTAGTCTATATACTCCTAAATCATTAATCTGCCTTCTGATTTTCTTTGTAGGCTGACCAACTGACTGAAGAGCAGATTGCAGGTGAGAAATACTCTGCTAGATTATACTCATTGGATTTTATTATAAATTGAATAGCCAAACTGAAAATAAGATACATGTATTAAATAATTGAATTTGATGTGTGTCATGGTGGTAACAAATGGATATAATGTAACAGTAATACAACCTGCTTTGGCAAGTGAGACTGTAAACTTGCCTGTGAAAGATGCATGGGGCAACTGTAATTAATTAAAGACATGTATTTTAGTCTTACATGGTCATATTTGAGGGCCTAGTGTGATGATTTTTTATTTTTTGAAGACCACATTATTATAAAACATGAAATCTGAAAATTTCCTTTGAAGGCTGAATTATATCTCATTGTGTATGTACAGCATTTTACATACATACTCATTTTTCATCTATCAAACATTGAGTTGTTCCCACATTTTGGCTTTTGTGAATAATGCAGCTAATGAATATAAGTGTACAAATACTCCTCTGAGATCCTGTTTTATTTTGGATGTATACCCTGAGGTGGTTTTTCCTGGATTATGTGGGGTTTTTTTTGTTTTGTTTTGAAGTGCCTCCATAGGGCTGGGGATATAGCTCAGTGGAATAAGCGCCTGCCTAGCAAGCGCAGGGTCCTGAGTTCGATCCCCGGTACCGCAAAAAAAAAAAAAAAAAAAAAAAATGAAGTGCCTCCATGGTGTTCTATATAGTGACTGTACCATTTTGCATTCTCACCAACAGGCACAGTGGTTTCATTACGGACATTATATTAAGTGAAATTATTTATTTATATATATATATATATATTTATTTATCTATCTATCTATCTATCTATCTATTTATGGATGGGACTTGCTATGTGTTTGGGTTAGTCTTGAGCCCACTATGTAGCCCTGGGTGGCCTTCAAGTTGGAGTAATCTTTCTGTCTTAGCCTCCCAAGTGCTTTAATTACAGGCATGGGCCACCATACCCTATGCTAAGTGAAATAAGTCGGTCACAGAAGACAAATGTTGAATAATTTCAGATATGTGAGGTACAGAGTAGGTAAAAATCACAGAAACAGAAAACAGAATGGCAGTTACCAGGGGCTGCGAAGAAAAGTGGGAGTTACTAATGGCTACAAAGGTTCGGTTTTACGAGGCAAAGTTATGGAAGTGGATAGTAGTGATAATTGTGTAGTGGTATGAATATATTTATATGTAGAAGTATTCACTAGAAATTATTAGTATGGTAAGTTTCCTTTGTCATAATAAAATTTGGAAAAATGGAAACATGAATTGTGAGTTTGCTAATAATGACGTAACTCCTAACTGATATTCACAAGAAAGGGCGGCTAAGTGTAACTTTAAATGACCAATCAGAAAATGAACATTAAATTTCCACTGACTTAAATTAAGATAGTATTTTAAGCTTAGAATTGTATGTACAATTTGATATCTCAAATTAGGAATGGTCCAAGATTCAAAACTTTGAATGCTGACATAACACCATCTGTATAAAATTCCACATCTGACTTTGATAAGTGGCAGAGAAAATATTCAGATGCACTATTGCGTGAAATTATCTTGAGCTGATGTGCTTAAAGTGTGTATGAAATATAAATGAATTTTGGTTTTTTTCTTGTCTTTTTGAGACAAGGTCTCACGGTACAGTTCAAGCTGGCCTTGAGCTCACTTTGTAGCCCAGGCTGGTCTCGAACTCGCAAGGATCCTCCTGCTTCAGCCTCCTGAGTGCTGGCATTACAGGCGTGCCCCACCATGCCTGGCATGAATTTTGTTTTTGGACTTGAGCTCCATCCTCATGATCTCATTACATATGTACATAAATTTTGAGATCCAGAACACTTTGGTTCCAAGCATTTCAGATAAGGAATACTCAGTCTCTGTAGAAAAATTTAAAAAAAGTTGTCAGTGGAATAATTTGAATTTTGACTGAAAAGCTCTGATACCTGTTGAATGAAATTTCTTACATCTTGTTTCCTTTGGTTTGCTATGGGTAAAATTAAATGAGTAAAATTAAATAAAACCTGATAGCTTGTTGTCTTTATGCTGTACCCTTTAAACATTAATGCTTTTGATTCATTTTGAGGTGTCAGAATGCTTTTCAAACTGTTCTGTTGCTTCTATTAGACTTTTATTAGCACAAGCACCAAGTAATTTAACTGCCATTTTTTCCAGTAAGCGAGTTTAAGTGCTCAAAAATGCACTTAAATGTTTGTGTAGCTTGATGTATCGCTCATTTAAAGCAAGTCTTCCATCCCCATGAATACACAGAAATTTGAGGACTGGTCTCCTCAAATATTATTAAATGATTAAGTAGAAAGCTATTAGAATTAAGAACCAAATTTAAATGCATTTTATTTTTACTCATAATTTGAGTTAAATTTGGGATTTACTTTTTAGATAAATTATGTTTTTGAGTGTGTTAAACAGTCAAGCAGACGGTTTAGTTATACCATTTTATTTGGTTATTTTTTTAGAGTGCTAAAGATCAACCCAGGTTCTCATACATGTTACAGCTATACCATTTTATTTATTCATTTGTATTACTGAAAGTGGAACCCAGAACTTCACACATACAAGACAAATACTCTGCTACTGAACTATACCTCCAACCTTTTTATTTATTTTGAGATAGGGTCTTGCTTTTTTTTTTGTCTTTTATTGAGACAGGGTCTTGCTCTGCAGTTCAGGCTGGCCTTGAGCTCACTTTGTAGCCCAGGCTGATCTTGAACTCGCAACAATCCACCTGCCTCAGCCTCCGGACTACTAGGATTACAGGTGTGCTCTACCACGCCTGGCTGAGACAGGGTCTTGCTTAAACTGCCCAAGCTAATCTCAAGTTTGGCTCTGCCTTGGCCTTTCCATTAGCTGAGATTACAGTTTTATGCTATCATGCCTGTCCTATATAATTTTATTTAATTTTGGTACTAGGAATCAAATTCAGGCCCTCGTGCTTACCAGGCAGGCATTGTACCATTGAGTTATATCCCCAGCCCTATACCATTTTAAATGTATCAACAAGGTAAATTTTCCTGATACAGTTAATTTCTTTCAGGAACTAGGTTGGATTATTTTGATGTTCAGTCTTAAATTCTGACCTTCTGTAATATACTTGCCTTTAATTTCTCAGTTTCTCCAGCCAAGTACTGTCCCTCTGGAACAACATAGAGTAATCACTTTAGAAAATGCATTTACTTAAGGGGACTTTTTTTTAGGAAGGGTCTTACTATGTAGTTTGCTGGCCTGTGGAGCCCATGCTGGCCTCGCACTCAGAGCAGTCCCCCACCTCCAGCCTCCCGAGTGCTCAGATCTCAGTTGTGCTCCACCATACCCACCCAGCTTAACTTGTCTTTTTCAAAAGCTTGTGGATCCAGTCTTGAACGATAGGTTTTCTTTTTCTTATTCTAGTAAATATGAATATAACGATGCACGTTTTATGGATATGCCATGATTAGTTACAAATACCTTTCAGTTACATAACATGCTTAGGAATAACTATACATCTTATTGATAGCATTTTGTACAGAATACATACATTTCATCAGAATCTTGTACTTGATAAATTATTTTTCATTGACTTCTTTACATCATAAAACTAGGTTTCCAGTAAGATTGGAAGAAAAATCTGCCCTTAACTCACCCTATCCTGCCTTTTCCTGCACCAAATGTCTTTAAAGCTGTTCGTTGGACTAGGCATTAGTAAACTTTTAGAGGAACCAATACTTACCGT
This sequence comes from Dinomys branickii, assembly GCA_004027595.1. Lineage (NCBI taxonomy): Eukaryota > Metazoa > Chordata > Mammalia > Rodentia > Dinomyidae > Dinomys > Dinomys branickii. The sequence continues at coordinate 12,650 of PVLD010003325.1, read as the reverse complement.
GCAACTTAAAATAAAAATTATGTGCAGGGCTGGGGATACGGCTCAGTGGCATAAGCGCCTGCCTTGACAAGTGCAAGGTCTTGAGTTCAATTCCTGGTACCAAAAAAAGAGCTGTGTAAAGTCAGGGACCTTTTTTGTTCCTTATAGTTCCAGTTCCTGCCACTGAATAAATATTTCTTCAATGGATAAATTTCGTTCTGTGAGATGTGTGAAAAAAAGATGTCACAGAATGCTACCACGCTATCCTGCAAATTCTTCTGTTTCCTTCCTAAGGTTCCTTCCTCTGAAATTTAGTGCATTTCAGTGCTTTTGAGGTGAAAACAAGTTTTTTCCCTTTAATATCTTTTGAGACAAGGTCTTGCTGTGTAGTTTGACTCAAAACATTTTGAGTCTAAGATCCATTTGTTCTAGAAAAAGTGTTAACAAATTTCATAATTATAATGCAACATTGAGTGTATTGGGGGCCAGGGATATACCTCAGTGGTACAAATGCCTGTCTGCCAAGCACAAGGTCCTGAGTTCGATTCCTGCTACTCCACCCCCCAGAAACTATATATATGTATGTATGTACACACACACAATGGTATTTTTGAAGCTGTTTTTGTCATCACATAAATAACAGATTTGTTTAGAAATTCTAACAGCAAATAGTTTGGTCCAGAAAAAAAAAGTTAACGAGAACGGTCTGAATTTCATGCTTTTAGACAGCACTTCAGGCAAGTTTGACGTCCCTGGCAAGTTAATTTGTTTCATGGGTTTGCCATGTCTTCAGTTGTTGGTGTGTGACATTTGAGAGACTGATAGGAAAAGCGTACAAGAAGTTTATTCTTTTAAGTCTGTGCCAACACCCTTCTTAAGTTTTCGAGGTTCAAATTTAATAAAAGTACTAAACATTTGAAATTTTTTGTAGTTGCAATTGTTTCATGATAACTTGTTTAAATTAAAGTATAGGTTTAATGATTAATTAGGAAAGAGTCCTGGGCTTCCTAATGAATAAATAAAATTCAAGTTAATATATGTGACTTCTCTAAAAATTTCAATTTCAGCATAACTGGAATGAATTTTTGGGAAGTCCTATACACTTAAAAAAAATACATAGAGGATAGCTGACATTTTAGGACCTGTTTTTGTTGTGTTTTTATTTTAACTTGAGGATTTATATTTCAGGTCATTTCAAAGAATTAATGTTTAAGATTATATGCTAATTCTGAAAGTCAGGTGAACATAAATTGTGCTTTGAGATTTTTCAAGGATTTTTAATAGGTATTTGCATATTCAATGTAAGGTGCAAGTTGAAATTTGGAATAAATGTTGACCTTTAAACATGGATAATGTTTTAATTTTGGCTTTTCATTTCAGCAAACATTTTCAGGGTAATTAGATTTTAAAACTTAACTGAAATTTAGAACATATATGTATAAATTTAAACCATGCATCTTCCAGAATTGAGCTTACAGTTAAATCATAGCATATTACTACTTTTAAATATTTGGAATTTATGTACCTAATGGTGTGTTATAAGAAAGGGTGCTGTAGCAGAGAATGTAATGTAAACAAACAACATCCCAATAAATTTTTGTTACCCAAGTTGCTAGATAGTAGGTGCTGTGTATTTGAACTCTTAATAACAGTTTGTGGTCCTAAACAATTGATACATCTTGTTAAAACAAAAAATACTCAGTAAAGTGAGAATGTCTTCCTCAAATCCTGCTGTTTGTAGGAAGGAACTTGCTGATCTGCTTTTGATACTACATTGATCTAGGTTGCCCTGTATATTTCATAAAATCAGGTATTCTGATACCTTCTGAAGTAATACTTGAATGGAACTATGTTACATATGTTGATTGAATGCAGCAAGCTAGGTGCTACACATGAGTGTAATAGCTAATCTAAATAAAGCTAAGCAATTAAAATCTTTTAGAAGAGTGAAGTAACGTGGTCCTCTTAAAAGGTAATAGGACTTAAGGACTGTGAGCAATTTTAAAGTACCTAGCCGGGGGTAACTGTCATAGACCAGACAAAAGATGACTGGCCCTTGAACCAAAATACTGGTTGTAGAGATGGAAGAAGAATCAAGCGGTATTTATTTTTACTCCTTGGGGTCCTTGGGATTGAACTCAGGTTAGCACTGAGCTACATTCCAACTGCTGTGTTATTTATTGTTTTTTGAGACATGGCCTCACAAAGTTTCCCAGGCTGGCCTTGAACTTGGCAGTGTTTCTGTCTTACCCTCCTAAGCAGCCCTGTAGGCAGTATAGTATTGATGATTTCCATAGGTACTGGAAGATTAAACTCTGGGCCTTCACACTGAGCTACACCCCCAGTCCCCCACTCCCCACCCCTTTTGAGAGAAGGTCTTGCTAGTTGCTCAGGTTGAGCTCAAACTTGAGATCTTCTTCATCTTACTGTAATACAAGTGTAGGCCACCCTTCCTAGCTTGCAGGCGGTATCTGGTAGCATTCAAGCAGAACTTGGCCACAGGTTTGGGTCTTGGGTTTTGATTGTGCCCTTAGGGTTGTTGAGTATGGAATTTTGTTTTCAGATGTTAAAATTTTGCTTTTGAGGCAGGGTCTCAGTAATTTGCCTGATTGGCCTAAACCTTGGCCATTCTCTTGCCTCACCCTCTCAAATAGCTGGAATTTACAGGCCTCTGCCACCTTGCCCTGCTACAAGTATCCTTAAACTTGGAAAGTAAATATAGTTACCCTCACTTAATAAAAACAAAATTGAGGGCAGGAAAGTCCTGCCATGTTTACATTGCTACTAAGTAGCACAGCTGAGATGGTTTAACACAGGAAGTCAAGTTACAAAGCCTGCTTTAGTTTTTATGTCACTTGGCCAGCATACTGAAATTTACTTAATGGACTGTGGACAACTAGGTGGCCATTGATGAATTTAGCATGCTCAGCTGATGAGATGGTTTTTAATGGATTGAAAGAGTAGTAGAACTTTCCATAATTTGGAGAAGGAGAAGGGCAGCTGCCTATATATATATTATATATATATTATATATATGTAACATTTCATTTTAGGCTAGTAATCAAACATAGTTAAAGGGCAAAGTCAGTAAAGAAGTAGTTGAAATAATGTTATATCAGCAGTCATGGTTACTCAGTGTTAATTGGTTCTGGGAGGTGAGGTGACAGGTGATGAGTGTCAAGCATTGTTTCGGCTGGAAAGGATAGTAAGTCATGAGGTGCAGTTGATACCACAAGTTCTAGCTTGCATGCTCAAACAAATTAGTAGCAGACAGAATTTTCACATTGAAATTTGTTGAATATTATAAATTTGAAAGCAGAGTACCAAGATAAGACTATAATAGAAACACAACTGGAACGTATTATGAATTGGATCAGGGGTAGACAAGGAATAAATGATGAATGGTTAGAGAAGATAACTTTTTTCAGTTAGATACATGTTTTCAAATTCATAGACATGTTAGGAAAGTTTAATGGGCCAGTGAACTTTGGAACTGCTTTGATATTTGCTTGCTGATAGGATCTAATAATCTTTTCACAAAGTATCTTACTGGGAAGATCATAGCTTTGCTGTTAACTCACTGATACAGTCTTGTACCTATTTGAAAATAAATGGCAAAGCCAAGTAGTACGGAGTGTTGGCTCTACCATCTTTTCAGATCTGGTAGTGAATTAGAAGGGAATGAAATGTCACAAGAACACTGCAAGGAATAATATGCTTCACTCTATATTACAAGGTTGGATTTTCACGTTCTGAAGAAAGATCTAAATTTCCTGTGTTCTAATAGTACAGCACTTAGCTAAAGTTTACATTCACATCTGGATTGACCCATTGTGTTAATAGATTATTTGATGATAGCCCTTCTGTCTTCCTGAAAAGGAAACTAGCCTGTTAGTAAGTATAAAGTGTTTTGGTTTGAATATAATAGGTGAGTACAGTTTTAACCTTTGAGGTTAACACTAAGTGTAAGGCAAATAGACAGTATAACTACTCTATAAGTAGTATTTGGTTTCAAGTCATTTTCCTGTCACAAGGTTAGATCCATAATTTTGAAATACATTACACAGAGTAGCTTCAATGGAAAAGAGCAAAGCTAGTCATTTGGGGATTTGAGGCATTTGCTCTTTCAACCTAGAATAATTTTACTTCTATCTGAACTAGATGTGGATTTCCCTGTGAGATTATATGTGTAAAACTCACTGGTAGCTTAGAGCATAGACTAGTATAATTAGACAGGTATGTTTGAAATATTTTCATGAGGTTTTCCATTTGTTAGAAATCAAAATCTCATTTTAATCTTGATTTCTTGGGAGTCAATTATTATGTACATTTCATCTGGGAATTTTTTTATTGTTAACATGCATTTGGATTGTGGTCTTTCAAACAGAATTCAAAGAAGCTTTTTCACTATTTGACAAGGATGGTGATGGAACTATAACAACAAAGGAATTGGGAACTGTAATGAGGTCTCTTGGGCAGAATCCCACAGAAGCGGAGTTACAGGACATGATTAATGAAGTAGATGCTGATGGTAAGTCTTCGTTTTCAGGCAGTGGGATGTTTTGAAGGAGAGGTATTTATAATCTACTTAATGTTTCAACTAAACGATTTCAGGTAATGGTACAATTGACTTCCCTGAATTTCTGACAATGATGGCAAGAAAAATGAAAGACACAGACAGTGAGGAAGAAATTAGAGAAGCATTCCGTGTATTTGATAAGGTAGGTATTAAAGAATTGGATGTATTGAAAGTTTGAAGATAGAAGGAACCTATCAGGGCCCTCTAGTTCTTGAGACTTGTACCGCTCATGACTGACGACATAATTTAAATGTCAGGCAGAACCTTTAAACATTTTTTTTTTTGTGGTGCTGGGGGTGGAACCCAGTGCATGCAAGGCCATATCCCCAACCCCTATGCAAAAGCTTTAAGAATTAAGCATGAACTTAGGCTTCGTATGATTCTTTTTTCGGGGGTGGAGGGACCGGGACTCCAAACTCGGGACCTCATTTACGAGGCAGGCACTGTGCCCCTGAGCTACATTCCCAGCTAGACTTCCTAATGTGTATTGCAGTAGTCTTCTGGCAGAGATGTGATTTTGGAGCTAGGGAATAGAGATATCCTGCTTACCGATATTTACTTTATAAATTAACTGTTCATAGATTTGCTGGAGTTTGTATTTCTCCCAAATGGAGATTTAAATTTCTGAAAGTTTTTATTTCAGCTCTAATTTTAGACATACTAAACTTTTGTCTAGGATGGCAATGGTTATATTAGTGCAGCAGAGCTTCGCCATGTGATGACAAACCTTGGAGAAAAGTTAACAGATGAAGAGGTTGATGAAATGATCAGGGAAGCAGATATTGATGGTGATGGTCAAGTAAACTATGAAGGTAGGACTTTCACTCTTGCTCCTTTATTCTGTACTTGTTAGGTACCTCATAGGTCAAAACTGGTAACCTTTCCTTCTCAAAATTAGGTTGCTAACATAGTAAATATTGGCTGATTTCTTGCTGTTCAGAATTTGCCTGCAGACTAGGCACTGAATTCCCTGAAATGAAGAGCCTTGAGTGTCTTACGGACATGGGATTCTCTTTCCTATACTGGGTTTTAGTCTGAAACTGTTCACATCTGCTTGAACTGAATGTACCATGTGTGACTATAGCTTAGGAAATGACTGTTTTAGCATATAAGGACTCTGAAAGGATTTGTAGAGAAACACTTGCCTTCATTTTTTCATTTGTATTTTTGACGATGTAACTGCTTAATTTTAGGGAACAGTATAAAATGTAACATTCTAAAAATTAAGTATAGTCTCTTTTTAGACAAGATCTTGCTGTATAGTTCAGACTGGCCTTGAACTCAGCAGTGACCCTTCTGGCTCTGCCTCCTGAGTGCTGGGGTTATTACAGGTATACACCACCGTACCCAGCAAGCCTAGTCCATTGCGCTGAAGTTACAATATTGGGTAGTAACCCAGCAGTCTTAAATGTAAGTCTCAACTAAGAGCCACGAATGCTGCTTTTTATCATGGCTTATCCAAAACATTAATTTGGCTTATACATTATTAATCCTGATAATTGCAGTTTATGAATTTCCCACCTCAGCAGTAAATAAGCTTTCTTCTGTATTTTATAGTAATTCCGAATGAAAGTGTGTATAGAGTGTCCAGTAATTGAGTAAATCTGATTTATTTGTCCAACTTTTGCCATTAACTAGATTTTCTGTTTCTTTTTCAGAGTTTGTACAAATGATGACAGCAAAGTGAAGACATTGTACAGAATGTGTTAAATTTCTTGTACAAAATTGTTTATTTGCCTTTTCTTTGTTTGTAACTTATCTGTAAAAGGTTTCCCCCTACTGTCAAAAAAAATATGCATGTATAGTAATTAGGACTTCATTCCTCCATGTTTTCTTCCCTTATCTTACTGTCATTGTCCTGAAACCTTATTTTAGAAAATTGATCAAGTAACATGTTGCATGTGGCTTACTCTGGATATATCTAAGCCCTTCTGTACATCTAAACTTAGATGGAGTTGGTCAAATGAGGGAACATCTGGGTTATGCCTTTTTTTAAGTAGTTTTCTTAGGAGTTGTCAGCATGTTGTTATTGAAGTGTGGAGTTGTGACTCTGCGTGGACTCTGGACAGTCAACAATATGTACTTAAAAGTTGCACTATTGCAAAACGGGTGTATTATCCAGGTACTCGTACACTATTTTTTTGTACTGCTGGTCTTGTACCAGAAACATTTTCTTTTATTGTTACTTGCTTTTTAAACTTTGTTTAGCCACTTAAAAAAAATCTGCTTATGGCACAATTTGCCTCAAATCCATTCCAAGTTGTATATTTGTTTTCCAATAAAAAAATTACAATTTACCCAATTGTTGCTCTGAATCTGAGTCCTTTAATTAATTGTTGGAAGTGTAATATTTGAAGGTAAAATATGGAATTGTTTTTTCCTTGGTATAATCAAAATGGGTTGTTTTTTACTACTTGAGATTATATTTAACTTTTGAATAAGGATGAAACTTCCTTCAAAAGATTTAAATGAAAGACTTAAAACCTGTGAGTACAGTGAGAGTCAGCGTAAGGTAGGTGTTAAGTGTTGCCTGTCATTTAATAGATTTTTCACCTTGGTCATGTGTTTGTCAGCTTCAGTCATGTGATGAATTTTGTGTGTTAAAAATACAATCTTACATCTTGTTGGCAGGAGGATCACCATGGTTTTACCTCTTCCTAAATTTTCACTCATACTTTTTCAACAACACAAAGGAGAATTTTTAGTTTTATGTACCCTATATGTTACACAAAAGTGCCTTAGGAATGGATGGCCTGTGACTAAGCCCAGTTAGTTCTTGCTTAACTTCTGTCATTGCTTTCTCTTAAACTGCTCAGAGGTTATCAGGGTTTTTGTTTTATTTTCTTAAACTACCTTTTACATAGTGAAACATTGAGTGTAGTTGTTAGCTGCTTACTGTTGCTGTGTAAAGTTTTGGGTTTTCCAGGGCACAATGTATATTTGGCAGGTTACTGTTCCAAGTGAAGTCACAGGCACTGATAATCCGCTGAGCATGTTACTACTTACTAGGTGATAGGAAGTTTGGATATTCATTTTACTTTGGCCCCTTCTGTTGGATGTTATAAGAGTTATGGCTGAAGCAAACAGCATGTGAAGCATAAGCATTTGAGTAATTGCAGCACTGTGACGGAAGAAAAGTCTGTTACCACTCTGTCCTCAGTTATCTGACTTCTAAAATGGGTATAATACACTCAACTTTCCTGTTGAGGCTTTTCTTACAGGGTTCAATGAGATGAAGCCAAGATAGTACAGACCTTGTCATTTGCAGTATTAAGTGCCCAGTGTTTGTGCTGTTAAATCAGTTATAACCCCTATAAAGTGAAGGGATTGGGCAGTTGTATTAATTTCAAGAGTTTGAAGTTAATATAAATCAACACCAAGATAGGAATGGCAAGGATGTAGTAAAGGGGGAAGCACATTTTTTGGACTCATGTCAAAAAAACTGGTAATTACATCGGTGATTTTATAATACAATCTTTACAAGTGTCACAAAGTAGGCATCTTGATTCTGTAGGAAATTGAAAGTGGAATAGGTCAGTTGGTCTGAGCCAGGTTTATACTTTTACTTTATAACAAATGTATCTGGGGCCTATGGTTTTAAAATGTCAACTTCCACTATTAACTGCATTTTATAATAGAGTTGTACTTGTTAATTCTTTATATAGTACAGTCTAGCATGCTTGCTTTTGGAAAGTTCAATAAGCTGTCCCTGTTGAAGATTATGCTCAGATAATATGTATTTTCCCTAGAATATTTAGGAGGGAAAGTCCTTGAAATCACTGACCCATGCTGTTTCTATTTTTGAGACTTAGGAACTATTTTTTCATCAAAACGTTCCCTTCAATTTTCACACCTTGTATGGGTTTCTGGACTTCTCTGTACCTTTCATATATTGTTTTAGTCTCTAAGGTCCCGGTCCCTAGCCTGCTGAGCCAGTTTTATAGGTTCAGCCAAAATAAGAAAATGAAATGAGGCGCAGGGATAGATTGGATCTGTTAAATTTATGAGTGGCTGTGTTTACTTCTCTCTCGGTTGCTTGGTTTCAACTCATTTTAAACCTGGTGCCTGGGCCTTTTTAAAGTGAGTTTACAGAGAAACTAGACAAAGTCCTCTAGCTTTGGTCCTCAAAAGGTCGCCCACAGAATGATAAGAGCTTGTTGGAAATAGTCTGGGGTGGTGGGAGTGCAGTGATGAATGTCTTCCCTAGCGTGTGAGGTCCTGAGTTACATCCCCAGCACCACAAAAGAAAAAGAAATGGAGAATCTTAGCCTCTGCCCTGGAATCGGAGTCAATTTGCATATTAAAATGACCAGATATTTTGTACACAATTTTTCAAAAGTACTACCATAATTCTCATTTAATTTATGGGAAAGAATAATTAAATATTTTAGTCTGTACTGTGTTCCAAGGGCTCAGTTAAAAATCATGTATTGGGAATGTTTAAAATTAGAAGTCAGGGCACAAGCGCCTTCCCGGCAAGCACAAGATACTAAGTTCAATTCCCAGTACCACACACACACACAAAAAGAAAACGGTAAAAAACATTAGAAGCCAGATGTGTGGTGCGTGCCTGTTGTAATAATCCCAGCATTTTGGAAAATAGGGCGCATACTGTGGTGAGTTCAAGGCAAATCTGAGTTGCATAGACCCAATGAAAACGGAACATTGGAATAATTCGTCAAGATGAATCCTACAGTAAAGATTAGTAGAGTCTTCGGGACCTGGTGGACTACTCTGACCTGACCTTGAAACTACCAGGTTGTCAAAAAGGAATCTCACGCAGCAAAGCTGGCGTGTGTTGAGACAGGCTCCCAAGATGGCGTGCTGGACTTACCACAGCAGAGCAGAGTCCGGGCGAGGTCCCCGCTTGAGTTGTGGGTTTTGCTTTTGTCCTACATGGCTCCAAGAATTTCAGTCATATACCTAGGGGGTAGGCATCACTTTAATATCCCTCTTCATAAACGGAGACGTACAGAATAAATGACGGAAAATGAGCCAAGAGTACAACTCCTAGTGGTCAAAGGGGAAAAGCGCGCAAGGAAGGGGAGCGGTCGGTGCAGCAGGGAAAGAGGCGCGTTTCTAAGTGGGAAACGCCCACCGGCTCTGGCCGCTGGGTCCCCGTGGGTGCAGTAGGGAGGGGTGTGTGTATGTTAGTGATGATGCGTTTGTAAGTTGAGGATTGAGGAAAGAATTAAATCTACATTTTGAAAGTCTGAAAGAAAGGCAATACTGAGCTAGATTTAAATTCTGGCTCTGCCATGTTTGTGTGATCCTGGGTCAACTCAGCTGTGAAAGGAAGTCTTCATAAACGGATGAAGTTAATGTACATTACACCAAAAGAACACAGAATGTGCTCTAAAATCGAATTAAGGTGGAGGCACTGTTTTTGAAGAGTGTTTCTTAGTTGAGAAGCTACAGTCAGGAGAGGCCCAAAGTGAGAAAGGGCTATGCAAAGAGGAAGTGGGTTTGCCCACAGCTACTGAAAGCTGCTGTCTTTAGTGGTCGCTATTCAACTTAGAAGTGGCCGGATTGCTGCCGGGAGGCCCTCAGAGGCACTGCTAAAGCTTCCGCCGAGTGTGCCGTGAAGCACCTCCTGCCCTGGGGTGCGCAGCTGAGGGTGAGTTAAAAGGGGCCGACGGAGACTGTGGGTCCGCTCAAGCCCAGCACGCCTCCCTTGGCACAGGTGTTTACCCGAAGGCTCTGGCGACCCCGGAGACCCCTAGACTTCCTTATCACATGCGTGCTCGAGGGATTTCCTCGCTGTGTGCCCGCCTCTCTCCCACCAGTCACCAGCTTCCCTGTGCGACTTCTACCTCTGAGCCGGGCCTCCTAGCAACTGTGCTTCCTAGCAACTGGACGCCAGGGGCACCTGGGGACAGTCCAAACCATAATGGACCAGCTCGTCATCGGCTTCACCGCCCCCCCCCCCCGCCCCCAGCGCAGTATTAAGACCTGAAGCGTGGAGATCCTCGAATCATGGCCTCGGTACCATCGCTTGCTTCCCGCCCTGCCGCTGTCCCCTGCTCTTCCGTCCTCTCCTGGCCCAGGCCTTTGAGTCCTATTCCCTTCCCACTGTTCCCCGCTTCCCTCCCGTATACAGCGCACTGCCATCCCATCTTCCCGGCTTCACTTGATCTTCCTGCGATTTATTTCCCTTTCCCTTCCGGCTTCCTGTACCACCCGCTCCGTCTGTGCTTCTGAGTATGTTCCTTCTTCCCACTATTAACTGTGCTACACTTCTGCGTTAGTAGGGCGAACCTGTCTTCCCTTTTCCCCACCTTCTGAGAGACAGATTTTCCCTTCCTTAGTCTATTGGACACGTTTTGCCTTGCTTCCTACTTTATTACTTTTACATCTTTGAAATTTACTTAGTTTTAAGTAAATTTAAGTGAAAGATGTTGAAGCTATCTTCTCTCTTTCTCCTTTAAAGTGAATTCAAAATGTAGAATGGGTGGATTTTAGATCTCGCGCCTTGGACCAAACCAAACAGCCGCTGCCAGTTTTCTTCCTTGGGATTTGCCATGCTGGCCTCTCTCTCCCCACTCCATTTCCCTGCACTTGGGGAGGGGGGAAGGTCTGTCTTGACCCGCCTGGGAAAGTTTTATTTCTGTGACTGTAAAATGTGCCACAGAAGAGTCAACATAAATCTAACAAAGGAATGTTACAGGAAGAAGTTCAAACTTAGTATATATGAAGCCATATGGTTTTAGAGAAATGCACACATTTCATCGTAAAACCAAAGCCCACTACTTGTACACATTAGTGGCTTCAGTTACAAGACAGGAAGGGTGGATTATATCAGGGTTTTTTAATGGATTAGGTTATTTTTAATGCATTCTTGCTTGAGGTGACCCATATTTCTTAGTAATAACAAGATTATAAGAAAGTAGAACTCAGTGGTTTAATGACTTTTCCCTAGTAGAAATGAAAAGAAAAGAAAAGAAAAGAAAAGAAAAGAAAAGAAAAGAAAAGAAAAGAAGAAAAGAAAAGAAAAGAAACCTGAAATAGCAGTGTCCTATGGCCAGGGGAGTGTGAAACAAATGTGAATAATATGTAGAGAATACTTCCTATGGAAGGTAAGAACTTTGTGGAAATCGAGGGGTACCAAAATAATCTGCTGCTTAGCTCGGCAGGTGAGGTGTTAGAGATAAAAGCTACCGCTGGTTGTGGGCGCAGGTCTGTATGGACAGTTGCTTTGCAGCCCAACTCCAGCAAATCCTGTCTCTGCTCCAGCGAGGAAGGTAGGTACCCAAGGCCCGAGCAACTTGCACGGTGACGTAGCTGCTAGGTGGAGGAGCTACAGGGCAAGCCTCAGTCTTTCCCCCACAAAGAACACGTGTGAAAGCCTCACAACAGCTCTCTGAGATGGGAGTAGTTATTACTCTAATTCACCAAAGATATTTAGATATTTCAAAGCACTTCAGATCATGCAACATTATGGGCAAAGTTTATCATTGTGCAGATTTTAGTGATGGTTTATCAATTTAGTACAGAGATTGATTTCTTCAAGTAAATGTAAAGTTAATTTTAAGGGATCACCTCTCGAATAATCACATTTTGTGTTTGTTAACAGAAATTGATGCGGAAGACTTCATCTTTTGAAAGAGAAGGGTGGTGGAGAGAAACACTGACAGTGTGTGTATTTTCAGTCTTTCCTGTTCAAATTGTTTTCGTTCCCATTAAGTTCTTAACCAGTCTTACCTTTTAAGTCAGTAACAGTTATAACTAGTGGTTCAGATCTATGCGGACCCAACCTCCTACTTACAATTTTAGTATTAGTATATAAATGAAAAATTAGCTTTAAATTTTGAGAGTTATGAAAGCTAAGAAAATAAAACATCTCTAGGGATCCAGGTGCTTTCCAGAATATTAGATACGATCAACTTGTTTTTTATTTTTTATTTTTTTATTTTTAATTTTATTTTAAAGACAAAAGAATGGAGACATATGAACCAGAAAAGCCATAAACAATACAGAAAATACAAAGTTATACAGAATATAGCAGGGAATTAGAACTGGATGTTGTATTACATAGTTATCTTCACATTAGTTAACACAAAAACATTAAAGGAAATATCAAATTATAGATAAG